>PVJO010008901.1:45190-72576 GCA_004026905.1 Hystrix cristata | reverse complement strand
CAGGGTTGTTTTGATTTGCATCTCTCGAATGACCAGTGATGTTGAACAGTTTTTCATATGTCTATCTGCTGTTTCTACTTCTTCATCTGAGAAGTGTCTATTCATTTCTGCTGCCCACTTTTGGATTGGGTCTTTAAATTTGGGAGGTCTGATTTTTTTGAGTTCTTTATATATTCGAGATGTTAGTCCTTTGTCAGAGAAATAGCTGGCAAAAATTTTTTCCCACTCTGTGGGTTGTCTCTTCACTTTGTTGGTAGTTTCTTTTGCTGTGCATGCCTCAGCATTCTTGACTTCAAGGAAGAGAGCCAAAATCTCTTCCTTAAAACAATGTCAGGGGGCTGGGGATTTAGCCCAGTGATTAGAGTGCTTGCCTTGCAAGCACAAGGGCCTGAGTTCGATCCCCGGCACCAAAAAAAAAAAAAAAAAAATGTCAGCAGTAACTGTATGAAGTAATGCATTTGTTAATTAGGTAGGCTTAACTGTTCCGTAGTGTATATATACTTGAGAACATCATGTTGTACATGATATCACACAGTATTGTCTGTCAGTTAAAACTTTTGCATGTGTGTAACGCAGTGGTAAAGCACTTGCCTAGCATGTGCAAGGCTATGGTTCAATACTCAGAGCTGCAAAAAACTTTTTGTAATGTTGAAGGAAGGTTACCAGAATATGACAGGCTGACCATTTCATTATAAATTAGTCTGTTCCACTTCTTACTATCTGTTTTGATCAAGGGAGATCATTAGCCTCTCTCTTTCTCTTCTCAGAGATGAATGATAAATAAATCTATTGAAACTTGCTAGAAACTTGGCTGGCAAAGACTTGAAGGGGCCCAAATCACTCTTACCCTTTTTTCTACCCTTGTTTCAAAAATGAAAAAAGTGAAGCTCAGGGATAAAAAAGTGACCCATGATTTCGGGGGTAGCGTGGGACTAGACCTGGACTGTTAAAGTCTAATTCCTTCTTCCCATTGTGTCACATCACTATTCTTCCCACCGTTTACTGCAGGGAGAGGAAAGGCTTATGTTTGGTTTTGGTTTGATTGATTGATTTCAGTACTAGGGATTGAACCTAGGGACTTGTGCATCCATGCAACCACTCTTGACATGAAGCTACATCCCTGGCCTCCACCCCCAACTTTTTTTTTTTTTTTTTTTTTTTTTTTGACAGGCATAGGCTCAGTAAATTATCCACACTGGCCTCAAACTTGTGATGCTTCTGCCTCAGCCTCCCAAGTAACTGAGGTTGTAGGCATACATCATCATGCCTGGCTGGTTTTCTTTTTGTTTATGGGCAAGAAGTTTACTATTTTGTTTTTCATTACTTTGGTTTGGTTTAGTTTTTGGCGACAGGGTCTCACTATGTAGTCCAGGCTGACCTTGAACTTTTGATCCTTCTGCCTTAGCCTCTTGAGTGCTAGATTACTGATGTGACCCACCACACCTGGCAAGAAATTTATTGTTTGAGCCACTGATAGATGTGGCTGCTCAGTCTGGAATGACCTCTCAGTCATGGCTTAATCTCACTTTTCAGTTTGAAGCTGCCTGGGCTCTAACAAACATCGCCTCTGGAACCTCTCAGCAAACGAGAATTGTTATCGAAGCAGGAGCTGTCCCAATTTTTATAGAGCTGCTTAACTCAGACTTTGAGGATGTGCAGGAGCAGGTAATGCTCAGATTTGGCTTAATTTTTGGTGGTACCAATGGTATAACAAAAAATATATTTGGGGCTGGGGATTTAGCCCGGTGGTTAGAGTGCCTGCCTAGCAAGCATGAGGCCGTGAGTTCGATCCCCAGCACCAAAAAAAATATATATACACACATATATATATATACACATATATATATGTGTGTGTATATATATATATTTGGTCTCTGTCCCTGTTCTTGGTGTAGTGCTCTTTTTTTTTTTTTTTTTTTTTTTTTTTTGGTACTAGGGATGGAACTCGGGGCCTCACGCTTACGAGGCAAGCACTCTAACCACTGAGTTAAATCCCTGGCCCAGTGTAGTGCTCTTAAAGCCCTTGGAGTTTTCTGAATGTTAAGAGTGTCTTTTGTTATTTATAGAGCTCTTTTGGAATATACATGAGTCTATGTAATGAGGTGACTAAGAGAGAGCTTCTCAGTAGTCTTCAGATGTGTTTGGTCATTAGAAAGACCAAATGCAATGTTAGAGGAGAGGAACTCTCAGCCACACCTCCTCAGGAACTGGGCCTAGGGATTGAGTTATAAAAATTCTTTTTAGGGGTTGGAGATTTAGCTCAAGTGGTAGAGTGCATGCCTAGCAAGTACAAGGCCCTGAGTTTCATCCCTAGCACCCCAAAATAAAAAAATTCTTTTTAAAAAATAGAACTTTTGGATTGGCGAGCACATCTGTGTGCTGGGAAGGTGGCAGGGGATGTGAAAGCCCTGCACTACCACCCCTCCATACTCTATTCCTTGCCCTATGCCTCTTTTCTATTTGTCTGTTCCTGAATTGTATCCTTTGTAATAAACTGGGTAAACATATGTAAAGTGTTTTCTTGAGTTCTCTGAATTATTCCAGTCAGTTATCAAAGCTGAGAAAATTGTAGGAATCCCTAAATTTACAGCTGGTCAGAAGTAAAGTAGTGTTGGGACTTAGTATTAATGTCCAAAGGAGGAATGGTTGTATGAGACTGACCTGTGGTATCTGTGCTTTAGTGTCAAAATTGAATTGAGGGGTTGTGAATTTAGCTCAGTGGTAGAGCACTTGCCTAACAAGTGCAAGGCTCTGAGTTCGATCCCCGGCATACCCGCCCCCCGCCCACAAAAAAAAAAGAATTGAATTGTAGGACGTGTGATTTATATCAGAATTAGTTGTCTTTGTGGGTGGGATGAATCCCATACATTTGGTATGAGAAATGGTATTAGAAAAGAGACAACACAATACTCATCTCTCAGTATCCACAGATCATAAAGTTACAACTTCTAATTTTTCCATTGGATTGTTGCTGGTTGGACAGAATGAAGAGTGGTAGTGGGATCTTTCCTCCATTTCTATGTATACAGTTGGTCCAAAGTGGTTACAAGAATGGAACTTGGTGATTCTTTCTCCTTTCAGGGTGGGGGTAGGGGTGGCAAAATCTGATTTGATTTCTCTGGCAAGCAGCCTATCTTCCCCACTGAACGAGGACCTCTCAGGGGAAAGTTCATATAGAGCAAGTGCTCCATAAGAATTTCCACAGAGAGGTTACCTGAACTTGTTTAGTGTGTTTTGGACCTTGACATTGCTCTCAGCCTGGTGGGTGCTCTGTAGTACTGACTATAAAGTAGTCACAGAAGCTACCAGGCTCTGTAGATGACAGTTCCATCATCCCCTTTTCAGGCAGTCTGGGCTCTGGGAAACATAGCTGGAGACAGTTCCGTTTGCCGAGATTACGTCTTGAACTGTTCCATCCTTAATCCTTTGTTAACGTGAGTAATTACAATCATTGGCAACTGGGGCATTTATAAGGCGGCCATATGACAAGTCATTTGGGAGCATCTTACTTGACCTGTTAAAGTGATAGATAAATACAAGAACCCCAGAAGTACATTCCAATCACTGATGTAAAAGATATCTTTTGCGAGTAAGAATATTGTACCCCTGGTCTGTGTCAAGGATGATCTTGTTCCTTACCTCATTGTACTATGGAACTTCATATTGGTCATATCTGCCTTGTTATAGAGCCAGGGAGAAAGGACAAGTCTAAAAAAATCCAACCTTCTCTATAGAACGTATTGATATGCTGTGGAGTTATGCACAGCTACATCAGACAGTTCTGTTATAAATCATGGATCAGAGACCTCATGAAGGGTCATCTAGACTCCTCCTATCCCTCCCCAACCCCATACCCTTAGAATAAGGCAGATCCAAAGCAAAAGAGATGAATGAACTGTTTTCTTCAAAGATCTCTCTCATAGGCTACCATTCTCACTTTCTTAGATCCTTAAAATTATTCTGTACTGCATGGCTACACACTTTCACTAGACCTTCAACTTTTATTTCAAAAGAGAATACTACTCCTTGTCTCCAAGTTGTACCTAGAAGCTTTGCATGCTTATTCAAGATCTAGCCTTCTGTTTTGTCTCTGTTATATATGGTATTAACTAGCCATAGTTGGTCCTAATCTCATGTGCAGAGGTCAGCTAAACCGCTATTGATTTAGGTATGTGGGCAGGAAAAACAGGCTTCTAGAGTCTTAGTGGTCTTATTGAATTTGTTTCCTGGAATTTGGTGGCAACGGCTCTATGCCAATGCATCAGTGCACAGGTCTGGCTTTGCTTTTTTCCTTCAGACTCCTTACCAAGTCCACAAGACTGACAATGACTCGGAATGCAGTTTGGGCCTTGTCAAACCTTTGCCGAGGAAAGAACCCACCCCCAGAGTTTGCAAAGGTGAGAAAACTGTTTTCCAGCCCCTGCATGATAGAAGATTCCATCATATGGAATTTTTAAGTTAGATACTTCTTAGAGCCTCAGATCGTGGGAACCTGAAAGGGGCAGTTGTCCATGAAGAAGGTAATCTTGTATACCTGATGGTAAAATGAAGATTTGAAGATTTAACGTAGTAGAGATCCCCAGGATCAAGAATTACTTTTTGGGGAGGTGACAGTAGCATTAGGCTTAGTCCTAGAGCTGATGTAACCCTGTTCCCCTGTGAGTCCTTCTCACTCTGCTTCCAACAGGTCTCTCCTTGTTTGCCTGTATTATCTCGCCTACTCTTCAGCAGCGATTCAGACTTACTGGCAGATGCTTGCTGGGCTCTCTCTTATCTGTCTGATGGCCCCAACGAGAAGATCCAGGCAGTTATAGACTCTGGAGTCTGCCGGAGACTGGTAGAGCTTCTGATGTGAGTAGAGTGCATGAGGCTTCCCTAAGCTTCTCCAAGCTGTTGCCAAAGAGCTGCAGCTAGCAGTTGGCTGACTTTGCCAAAGGTTTGGAGCAGGCTGAGGATTTAGCTCAGTGGGTAGAGTGCTTGCCTAACAAGCACAAGGCCCTGAGTTCGATCCCCAGCACCAAAACCAAAAGCAAAAAAAAACAAAAAACCCAAAGTTTTGGAGCCATGAGAATGTTGTCAGCCTGGGCGGTCAGCTGGGCTTAACGTGATATACTGGCCTTCCACTGATCAGATCTTCCTCCCCTATAGGCACAATGATTACAAAGTGGCTTCTCCTGCTCTGAGAGCTGTGGGTAACATTGTCACTGGGGATGACATCCAGACCCAGGTAAGGAAGAGGTAAAGAATCTTAATTCAGACCAGCTATGGGAGAGCATTCTGGAAAGTTGCCAATGGACAAAAACCTTCCCTGCCTGATAGGAAGTGGCATAGTCTATCAGAAAGCATGGGCTTTAGTAAAAAACTGCAGCTTTGCCTCTCTGTATGCTCATGGGCAACTTGGTTCCTGCTACAAATTGGAAGCAAATCATCATCTAGTTGGTGTTTGTGAAAGAAAACTAGAATAACTGGACTTATTGAGATATTATAAGGTAGTTGTTAAGTCTGAGTCATGATTCTTTTGAAATACTGAAAGCTGTGGAACTCCACACCTACTTCATGTTAATCTCATGTCAGTAACCTCTCTCCCAGCCAGACATGGTGGAGACTTAGTCTGAGGATCCCTTAAATCTAGGAGTTTGAGACCAGCCTGAGAGACATAGGGAGACCCCATTTCAAAAATAAGAATAATAAAATAAAAATACCTCTCCCAAGATACATCATGTATAGGTACAGAATTAATGTAATGAATGTGACCATTGTATGTAGAATGTACCAATACATGTTCTTGGTTTAAAATAAAATTTAAAAAAAAAAATAAAATAAAATAAAATAAAAATACCTCTCCAGTAAGGTAAACAGAGTTCTCCTGTTCAAAGGCTATAGAGATCTGATTATCCTTCAGTTCTTGAATAGTTGTCAAAATTTTTGTGGGATTCTTCTTTTTTTTTTTTGTGGTGCTGGGGATCGAACTCAGGCCTTTGTGCTTGCAAGGCAAGCACTCTAATCACTGAGCTAAATCCCCAGCCCCAGCCTGAATTTCTTATAACTCCATTTCCTGTAGAACTATTGGCCCCAGTCTCTCATGTCTAGAAATAGAGCTTTCTTTAAATGAGTACTTCTTGTCCATGTAGCCTGCTCATAGTGCATTGGCAGTATAACTGTCACTGATTTTATCCCATGAATTCTTCACCCAAGTCACAATCTCTTGCAGGCCAGGCTTTACGAAGTTTCCATTAAACCAAGTGTTAGTTGAAGATTTACAAGACAAGTATGGCAACAAAAATGATGACATTTATGATGGTTCAGGCCAGGCATGGTGGCACACACCTATAATTCCAGCACTCAAGAGGCTGAGGCAGGAAAATTGCTGCAAGTTCAAGGCCTGCCTGGGCTTCATGGTGTGTTCAAGGCCAGCAAGACCCTCTCTCTTAAAAAAAAAAGAGTGATGAGCCACACAAAAGAAATGAAAAATTACAGGCACCAAAATTCAGAAAATGTTTCTTTGTTTCACACAAAGGCATTAAAGTACATCTGTTATAATACATGATATATTGAGTTATGAAGATTCATGCCAGAACCATATCCATTCATTACCAAGTGCATACATTATTCTTTTTCTTTTTTTTTCTTTTCTGTTGGGGATCAAACTCAGGGCCTTGTTCTTCCTAGGCAAGCACTCTAACCACTGAGCTAAATTCCCAGCCCCACATACATTATTCTTGAGTTGTATCTATACTCTGATTGGTCATTCAGCAATAAGTCTTGAGTTCATCTGTTTAGATAGGCTTTTACCTCTGATCCAAAGGCACCTGCTTGGGTATTTACAAATAATTGTAATTTATGTTATCATTTAAGTATTAACGTCAATGATCTTATTTATAATATAATGGTATTATAGTTCAATGCATCCATTGTGTGTTGCAACAGATATACTAAATACATCATCTGACTGACGATCTTAACTCAGGTTTATTTTTGGAGTAGGGCTTATATTGTGAGCGTCCTAAAAAAATCATGCTAGAGCTTATTTTACAGTTAGGTCTTATTTTGGGGGAAATACAATAGCATGTGTCAAAATATCCTTTTTCAAGACTGAAAAATTCATGTAGGTATGGTCTACATTTTTAAATCCATTCAGCTATTGCCTGCAGACATTTGAGTTGTTCTGCCTTTTAGCTGTTTTAAGTAATGCTGCTATGAAAGTACAAATATTTCTTTAAGTCCCTGCTTTTACTTCCTCAAGGTATATAATTAAAAACGGAATTACTAGATAATATGGCAATAGCAGCCATCCTAATGAGTATGAAGTGATACACATTGTGTATTTATTTGCATTTCCCTAATGATTAGTGATGTTAAGCATCTACCAAGCTAAATTCCCAGCCCTTTTGCTCTTTTTTTAGTATATGTGCTACCAAAGCTAGCATATGCTTAATTTTTTATATGGGTTGTTTAGGAGCATTTTTGTTATTTAGTTGCAGGATTTCTTTATATATTCTAGATAGTAATCCCTTATTAGATACATCTTTTTTCCTTTTTGACAATACTAAGAATTGAGCCCAGGGCCTCAAGCCTCCTAGGCAAGCGCTCTACCAGTGAGCTATGTCCTGAATCCTAGATACATGTTTTGCAAATATATCCTATCATTCTGTTTTACTTTTCACTGTTTATAGTGTCTTTATATATGAACTTTTGGTTATATATATGAACTTAAATTTTGATTAAGTCCAAATATCTAACTTTTCCTTTGTTTCCTGTGCTTTTGTTATAGGTCATTCTTAACTGTTCAGCTCTCCCTTGCCTCCTCCACTTGTTGAGCAGCTCCAAGGAATCAATTCGGAAGGAAGCTTGCTGGACCATTTCAAACATCACTGCTGGCAACAGGGCTCAAATACAGGTAGAACAGTATGCAAACTGAGGGATGTGGGGAGACATCAGAACCTGAGAGGTTGTACGGTATTTGCTTCCAGAGAATGAATTTGTTTCCTTTTAGAAATTGGGGTCGAGGAGCTGGGATGTAACTCAGTGGTGCAGTGCTCACCTAGCATGCACAAAGCCCTGTCTTCAATCCCCAACACTATCACCAAAAAAAACAAGAAATTGGGGCAAGTGTGTACTGTTGTTCAAAGATTCTGTTTAGTGGAAGCTGCATACCTCTGTAGCCTGTTACCGGTATGGGAAGAACAAAGGGGAATTCCCAGGTAGAGGAAGATGTCTAAGTCTTAGCTGATTTTTGAGTTGGATTTGGTTTCTCTTCTTGAAACGACTCTCTCTCCTTCCGCCTCTCCTCAATCCTATCTCAGGCTGTCATAGATGCAAATATCTTCCCTGTGTTGATTGAAATCCTTCAGAAAGCAGAATTTCGTACAAGGAAAGAAGCAGCCTGGGCCATCACCAATGCCACCTCAGGAGGAACTCCTGAGCAGATCAGGTATCACATTCCTTTCCTGTTGACATGAACATCTGTGCTCTCCTTTGATCATGCCTTCCATAAGCTGCTTTTGCTGGGCTAGGTCTGCCCCCTGATCCAGCTGCAATAAGACTTAATTGGTAAGCTGTTACAGTGATATGAGAATCTGGAATAGATTCCTGAAGACCGTAATCTGTGATACCTCTCTTCCCTGCCAAAGAATAAAAACCTGTGGCACAGATATCCATCCCTCCTCTACCTATTCCTCTTCCTAGGCCCCAAAGAACTGAAATCTGTAATTCTCAGTTACTTAAACAAATGAAGAGGAACCATGCGCTGGATCTATCAAAGCAGCGTCTTTGGGGTTTTGTTTGTTTTTTCACAGTGTTTTGGTTTTTGGTTTTTTTTGGTTTGTTTGTTTTTTGAGACAGGGTCTTAACTATGTTGTCCAGACTGGTCTTGAACTCATTATGTAGCCCAGGCCGGCCTCATACTTGTAGTAATCCTCCCGCCTCAGCCTCCCAAGTGCTGAGATTATAAGCATGCACCACCATGCCCAGCTGAGAAATAATTTTTGAAGATGAGTCTTAAGAGAAGCAAATAGAAAATTACTGTGTATCTGTGTGCACATGATATTTTTTCTTTTAATTTCTTTTATCTGAATCTTTTTTTTTGGTGCTGGGGATCGAACTCAGGACCTTGTGCTTGCAACACAACCATTCTAACTACTGAGCTAAATCCCCAGCCCCTTTTATCTGAATCTTAATTTCAGTATGGAATTTGGATGTCTTGCCCTCTCCTGTGGCCTACTAAGGGGAGTATACTCATTAAATATAAAACCTGAAAACAAAAGGGATAGCCATTGAGTTAAGCATTGAAGAATAAATACAAGATTGTGAAAAACCTTTTAGACAGAGCAAGGTACAAGTAAAGGTACAAGAATTAGAAATCTGGAGACCTCCTGGGCAGTTATACACTCTTATAATCTCAGCTATTCAGAAGACTGATGTAGAAGGATTCCAAGTTTAAACCCAGGCTGGGCAATTTAGAAAGACCCTGTCTCAAAAAAAAAAAAAAAAAAAAAAAAACCGAGGACATAGCTCAGCAATGGAACACTTGGCTGGCAAGTATGAGGCCTTGAATTCAATCTCTTAGTACTGCAAAGAAAGGCAGAGGACTGGTGGGGAGTGGGTAGAAGAAATCTTGAGACCTTTAGAAGTATGGACTGGAGTGTAATATCCTTGGAAGGGAGTAGAAGGCACAGCAAGAGAAAGAGGTAGGAACAAAGGTTATAGAGAATCTATATTATCATGCCACAGAGCTTGGACTCAGAGAAATAGGGAAGCTGTGAAAATTTTAAACCATGAAAAGTGTTCAGAGTGGTAATATTGTAGGCAATACAACTTCAAGGGTGAAAAGGAAGAGTCTGCGGTATGGTGGTATCAACATCTGAAATGAACTAGATCAATAACAAAAGAAGGGTGGAGAGATTGAGGGAAAGAATGGATGGTTACCAAGACCCAGTGAATCCAGGAAGGGTAGTGCACACTTGTCATCCCAGAACTTGAGAGATGAGGCAGGAGGATCGCCACAAGTTCAAGGCCAGCCTGGAATACATATTAAAGTACAGGGCCAACCTGAATAGTAGGACTCTGCCTCAGAAAAAAAAAGACTCTCAGTAGATTGCTGAGAGTATTGGCATGTGAGGGAGACCCACAGCAAAGCATCTGCCCAGCACTTAATTTTCTCTGCAATTAAATTAGAACTTGCCTTGTCTCTGGCCCCCAGGTACCTGGTGTCACTGGGCTGCATCAAACCCCTGTGCGACTTGCTGACTGTAATGGATTCAAAGATTGTCCAAGTGGCCCTCAATGGACTGGAGAATATCCTGCGACTTGGAGAGCAAGAGGGCAAGCGCAGTGGCTCGGGGGTCAATCCCTACTGCGGCCTCATTGAGGAAGCCTATGGTATGTTCCTTCTCCCTGACCTTACCTCTGCCTTTAGTAGAGAGATTATAGGTCAGAATCTGGCAGCTGTATGCCTCCAAAGCAGCACATATATGTCTGTGTTAAAGTGTGCACACATGCGTGTGCATGTGTGTGTGTGCACATGCACTAGAGAACATCCATAGCTTCCATGAAATGTGAGTCTACCTCCAAAATCAGTGTAGAGTTTCCCATGTTCCCATAAGGATAACAGGCATGTATATATACTAAGAAGCTGGGAGAGAGCTAGGATTTGGATTTGGGTCATCTTTTAGAGGCAGACCAGACCATCTTTCAGACCAGAACTGGTCATACCACCAGTTCTCCCTCTGAGGAGCAGTAGATTAGTTCACTTTCTGATAGTCTGTAGCTAATAAGTAAGTGTAATACAAAGGCAAACACAAACACCCCAAACTGGTAAAAGTACCAGGAGCTAGAAGACATGTTTCCAGCAGAAATTCTAGCCAGTTCCCAGAAGAGAGATGGATTGACTCATCACCCGTCTCTGAGAGGTGAATGATGATTTTCTCAGGTCTAGTTTAAAGCAGAATCAAGAGTAGATCTTCTAATTTATAACTGTCATTTTGGTCTTTTTCTTTTGGGATTTTGTATTTTGAGGAAGAGACTGTCCTCTTTAGGAACAAAGAGTGACCTGGTCTTATTACTTGTGCTTATAAACACAGATATATCTCAGGGAAGGAAGAGTACATAATATCTCATGGACCCACAGAAAGATACACATACTTTATTCTACCTCCTCCCTTCTTGCCACTAGGCTTGGATAAAATCGAGTTTCTCCAGAGCCATGAGAATCAGGAGATCTACCAGAAGGCCTTCGACCTCATTGAGCACTACTTTGGTGTAGAAGATGATGATAACAGCCTGGCTCCTCAAGTAGATGAAACGCAACAGCAGTTCATCTTCCAGCAGCCTGAGGCCCCCATGGAGGGCTTCCAGCTATAATGTCTGCCTCCGGGGAGGGGAGGGGATGGGAAGCACCACCAGCCAGTGGTAGAGCAGCCCTCTGGTGGGCAGGAAGCCAGCCCCCACCATCACCTGCTGCCCTGGAGACTGTGCTCTGGACCTGCTCCACCCCCTTCCCTGGAGGGAGTACCCTCTGGACAGACAGAACCATCTGAGGCTCACATTTGGGTTTCGTGACAAGAAGGGGACATGTTGGGGTTTTCTTCCTTACACTATATTTTGGCGGCACACATGTCTTTAACCCAGGAGCCCAGGGGTAGACAAAGGAGGACTGAGGTAATCATTTTGCACCTTTCTTTTTTGTTTTATTTTGTTTTTCTTTAATGGTGACTTACTTCCTTTTATCTTCCTTCATCCTTCCCAATTCTCTGCCCTGATCAGTGTAACTCTTATTTTTGGGTACGTGAGCTGATGGAATATTCCAGAGGTGGGAGGGAAGGGGAGAAATCCAAAACAAAGTGTTCTTGCTCTGATGGAATATTAATCTTGTATGCTTGGATTGAGTTATTTAATTTTTTTCTTTTGCACATTTTGCTTGTATATTAAGGTTGCTCTTCCCAAGAGCTGTGAGTTCCTGGTTTTAGGAATCCCAGCTGCCAGCAGTGTCCGGGACTAGGCGCCGATGGGGCGGCCACCATGATACAAAGGCCCCTTCTTCTCTCTCACCCTTTTCCCAGACCTCTTTAATTTGGGACACACCCTCACTCTCCTGGGCCAAGTACACCAGTGGGAGTGGAGGGGAGGAGCACCGGCTTTCGGATAGGGCTTCTCATGTGTAGCTACTGACCCCATGTTTCCTTCCCACCTTCCAAATGGTGCAACCCAACTTCATTTTTTACTTGAAAATTCCCCTCAGAGGTAGTGAACCTCTGAGGTGGCTGTATTTTCTCCTAAGTTCAAGACAGGAGGTTGTGGTTCCTCCTTTCTTCTGAGGAGAAAGTCCTTGCTCTGGTGACCTATAAGTTGCCGAGGAGGTTGAAGTGAGACTGCCCAGTGTTGGAATAGTCAGGGATTCCTGCCTTTGGCCTTTCTTCTTCCTCTTCCATAGTTGGATCATGTATATTTTACTTCCAAAGGAGAGAATGTCAAAATGTTCTGTATTTTTTTATATTCTATATATTAGGTAGGGTAATCTTAATTGGTAGATATGGAAGCTTCCCCACTTAGAAGGCCTGAGCTTGGTCCTTTTCCTCTCTGCTTGGATTCTAGGCCATGACCTGGGACCAACCCTCAGTTTTGGATCCTTTAAGCAGATCAGCTGGGTCTATTGTTCCTGTATATGAAGGAGGCAAGGATGGCCTCAGGGCCTAGTGAAACCTGCCACTCTAGTAGTCTTTCCTGCTGAGCATCCTACTTATATCAGGAAACCCAGAAAGTAGTCTGCATTCCCAAATTCAGTGTCAAAGGCTCTTACCCACATGTTATCGCACACAGCTGCCTGTTCTATTACAAAGAAAGTAAGCAGCTCTTGTGAGAGCTATTGGTATCTTCCCCGTTTGGGATCCTTTGCCCTGTTTTGGGTTTTCCCTTCCTTGTGAAAATTATTATCCAGATACCTTTTCTCCTGAGTAAAGTTTGTGCAATGCCCAGTGGCTCACCTATGCCTCTGGGTGGGTCACACATGATAATAAAGGGGGATAGAGATGCCCGTGCATCTCCACAGTAATTAGTCAGAGGTATCCTGCTCTTAAGCTACACCTTTCCTTCCCCAGAAACAATGCCACTCTTGCTTCCATTCTTACATATTCCCCCTTGGTTCAAGTGAAACAAATACCCCTTCACTCATTAAAGTTCAAGCTCTTTTTGTTGGCCTTTTGTCTTAACTTTGCCCTCTCCTTCTAGTGTTGAAATCTCCCTCCAGAGGCATTTTCTGAGGAAGGTGGCTTAGGGTTAGAAGTTAATACTGAAGAGTCACACTACTGTTTACTGCCTTGGTGAGTCAGATCCTAGTCATCCACTTAGGAATGATAACTGTGAGCCCCTCATTTCCTAGGAAGGCAAGGGTAGGATCCTTTTCACTGAGCCAGCTGTCTCCATTACAGAACTATTCCCCTTGCTGGGTGTGGTGGCACATACCTGTAGTCCCAGCACTCAGAAGGCTGAGGCAAGAGGATTACCACAAGTTCAGGGCCAGCCTGGGCTACATAGTGAGTTTAGGGCCACCCTGAACTACATAATAAGACCTTGTGTTATTTTAAAAACAAAACAAAAGAAAAAAAAAAACTATTCTGCTACAGTTCAAAGAAAGAAAAGTTACTTCCCACCCCCTGCCTCACCACCATTGTCCTTGTCCAAAGGGCAGAGCAATTTAGTAGGATTTACTTTGTACATCTCAAGCGACACTTAAATCCTTGACATTGGAGCCAAATTCTTAGTGTAAGACACAAATGTCCTGCTTTTCCCACTGCTCCTCCAAAATCTATTTTGGTTTCAGATCTGGGTCCTGTACAAGATGGAAGACTCATTCTTGGTCATCTGGCTGCTGCTGAAATCCAGTTTTCTCCAAAGACTTCAAAGCCTAAATTCTACTAGGGGTACCATGTGAGGACAGATTTAAGAGAAAAATAATATCTAGCTTTCTCTTGTGTCTTCCCCAGACTATATTTCCCCCTTATCTTCCTCAAATCCCCTTTTTAGTCTACAGGTAAAAGTTCTTCCAGCCCTCAGAGGCAGTAACATCATCTTTTGTATCTTCTCCTCTCCTTTGACCACTTTGTGAAGAGCCAATCAATGAACAGGCCCTGGCCTAAGTAAGGTCAAAGCCTATCTAGCAGGTTTCTGGATGATTATTGCCAGGATGAAGGAGCCCCCTTGCCTGCTGTAGAGAGTAACCTGATAAGCTAAGGTATGTTTTCTGAACCCTCATATGCTGGAACATGGCTCATATATCCATTTTAAGATTTCTAATTGGGGTGGGGATAAAAGAACAAGGGTCCTTTTTCTTAGTTCACATGTTCAAGTACTGTTCAAGTACTGCCAGCTATTCTTTTTTGCCAGCCCCTCTCGGCATTCTTCCCCTAGATCTTCTCTAGTACTTTGAAGCCAGCTTTCAATTTCCCACAGTCCTCCGTGACCACCTGGCCTTTTTGTTGGCTGCAGTTTTCTTGTAAGACCCCAAGAGTTCCACCCTCACCCTGGTTACTTGGGTCTGTGGACACAAATGACCCCTCTGTGGAACAGGTGTTGTGAACCACAGTGTTTCCCTTTACCTAGAACCCTTAGGTCTAAATCAACCCTGTTTGCTCTGGAAGCCATTTCTCTCCCAGGAACTTTTTTTTTTTAAGTGCTAAACTGCACCGATTATAGCTGCTGTTGTACTTAGCTGAGAAAAGAAGGCTCTTAGTGTGCACTTTTTCTCAAGCCAAAGGAGTTCAGAAGGAAAACTGTCTAGCCAAATGAACTGTGTTTCCATATTCTCATGTCTACCTGCCTGGGAGACAGATGAAAACCAAGCAATACTAACTCCTTACCTGACATGTTCTCTTTTAAAGGCCCATTTCTTTTTCAGGCCTCATCTCTTCTCCCTTTTACTCAGTTTGGTATCCAATGTCTTATGTGTTCCTCAGTAGATGTATATTATAGGCTCAGATTTTGTATTCTCAGTTAAAGGCAGAGAGCCAGCTCCTCCAGGTCTCTGCAAGCACTCCAGTGGCCCATTAGGGAGCACAGGCTGCCTAGGCTGGCGAAGAATTCAAGGCTTAGTGCACTGAACCATAAGAAATGCTTATAACTAATAGCAACATCCTGAAGGTAGTGCCCTAGAAGGTAGCAAGGGTGAGACTGACAGACTGCTCAGAGTGGGTGTTTATTAACCATTTAGGATTGCACGCTTTAGACCAACCCTATCCGGTATTTCACATGTTGGATTATTTGTTAAACCAACAAACTGAGAATTAGGCTCTATAGGGAACCAGGCAGTGGGCACTAGCTGCTTTTAGGCCAAGGCCTTCAAAAATGATTCAATCATCCCATTGTTGCCTAACCCAACAGATTATAAGACCTTGGGAAGAAGTTATCAAGACCAACCAAATCTGTGAATTTTTGCTTAAGGCCTGAACTCTGCAGGACCAAAGCTGGCTACAAGAGAAGTAGCAGTGTTAAATCGGGGCCCAGAACAGCCTAGGAGAAAAGTTTGTTTTGTTTTTAAGGGCTTGGCCTACTTACCTACTTCTGGGGGCTAGCCTACCTTCTAATGCTCACATTAGCCCAAATCTTCTGCTACACATTAGTCCTGCTCTCCTGGATAGGTCTGATTTCAGGCCCTGGATTAGGCAAGAAAACTGTATACCACACCCAGGGGGCTGTGAAGGGAATCAGAGCTGAAACTGACTGTGAACCTCTGACCTGACCTTAAAAGAAGTCCACATTATGTGAACACTTAGACCGTGGAGTTGGATATTGGCTTGCTTAGCCAGCTTTTATAGGAACTGCTTTTTACTCCCCTGTTAAACAAGGTAAAAGGAGCTGGGGATTTAGCTCAGTGGTAGAGCACTTGCCTAATGAGTGCAAGGCCCTGAGTTTGATCCCCAGCACCCCAAAAATAAACAAGGGAAGAGGTTATGGGGTCTGAGCCACTCAGCAGATAAGATGTCCTTCAAGAACAGCTTGGCTTTCTAGCTAAAGATCTAGGAAGGCGAATCAAATCCTATTTGCTGTTTTTCTTTCCAAATTCATTTGCTTTTATTTTCCTAAGAACTGTAAACTCTGGCCATTTTCCATGATCTCAGGGCCCCTGGGTAGACAAAGCTTGATGACTTCAGAGTAGACAAAGGCCAAGAAACCATGGCATTGAGTGTGCTGAGTCCAGACAAATGGTATTTATATACACATCCAAATTTGAAGAGAAAATGTATTTCTTTAGGTTTCAAACACTGTAATAGATAAAAGGCAAAAATAAAAACCTGTTACAAAGTTCTAAATTGTCTTCTTTGATTTGGAATGCCCCTAGAGTGGATTTTTTAGAAGCAAAAAGGAGAGGGTATTTAAACTGGAAGCTTAGCAGGACATGATGGCACACACCTGTAATCCCAGCATTCAAGAGAGAGTCAGGAGGGTTACTGCAAGTTTGAGGCCAGCCTCAGGTACATAGTGAGTTCAAGACCACCCTGAACTATGTAGTGAGACCCTGTCTCAAAAAAAACAAAAAAAGAAAACCTTGAAGCTTAACAGTGAAGATGAGAATTATACCAACCTGGGAATAGTGGTATGTGTCTGTAGTGCAGGCTACTCAGGCTGAGGCAGGAGGGCCACAAGTTTCAGCCCACTCTGGCCATCTTAACAAGAACCTGTCTCAAAATTTAAAAAGGCCTGGAGATGTAGCTCAGTGCAAAGGCCCTGGGTTCAATCCCCAAGTACCACAAAATAAAAGGACAGCAACTTGTTCCTGCTATGAAAGGTTTTTTTTTACTGGCTTTATTGAAACTCGGTTGACATACAATAAATTGTGCAACGTATATAATTTGACAAGTTGAGACGTATACATCCGTGGACATATTACATATACTCTATCACCTCCCTAAGTTTCTCTTTGCTCCCTTGATGAGTCCCTCCTTCCTGCCCCACTCCCAGCACTTACATACTGATCTGTGTTCTGCCACAATAGTTTAGTTTGCATTTTCTACAGTTTCTCTATTTTGACCACTCCATAGCCTTTGAGCCTGCTGAAGTCAGATTGTTCACAAATTTCTCACTTCAGTTTACAGTGGTGATTACAGTCAGACAACCAAAAAATTGGTGGAATCCACAGGAAAGTTTTGGTGTGTTCAAGTTTTAATTGTCAACTTTTTTATTTATTTATTTTTTTTTTTGGTGCTGGGGATGGAACTCAGGGCCTTGTGCGTGCAAGGCAAGCACTCTAACCACTGAGCTAAATCCCCAGCAACTTTTTTTTTTTTTCTTACTGTGCTGGAGATTAAAGCCAGAGCCTTCTGCTCAGCAAGTGCTCTACTACTGCTATAGCCCCAAGCCCAAACATTTTTGGGTTTGTTTGTTTTTACTGCTTTTTGGGTGGAGAGGAGGTGTTAGGGATGAAACTCAGGACCTTGTGCTTGCTAGGCAAGTGCTGTACCACTGAGCTCAATCCCCAACCCCTTATGGGGGGTTTTGTTGTTGTTTTTAGACCATTTAAAAAAATCTTCAAAAGTACTATCTAGTATAGGGCCTGAATTTCTGCTCAGCAACAGCCTGTAAGAGCTGCTCTGTTTTACCAGGAACACACCTCCCTTGGCCAACTGTCTCAGTCTAGCAGGCATTAGTATGGTGCTATATATTGTTTTACAGCAAAAGAGATTAATTTATTTCAGAGCTGGGCATTGAATTCAGGATCTTCATACATAATTACATCCCCAGCCTCCCCACCCCTGCCCCTTTGGACACTATTTCGATAAGTTGCTAAATTGCCCCAGGCAAGCTCCAATTCGTGATCCTCCTACATAGCCTCCCAGAATGTCCGTGTTTCTGTCAAACTTTCATATTGCTGGTCCCTCTAGGCCACTGTTGACCCTACCTGCCACACCCTCCACTCCATGCATACCTTTTTCTTATAGATTTTTTATCTCTATTTAGAATGCCCTCTTAGTGCTCCCTTCGGCAGCACATATACTAGAATGCCCTCTTAGGGAAATCCATTAAGGCCTAATTTATATGTTGCCTTTTCAAGGGATTTTCATTGTGCTTTTCTGGATGTAATCAGCCTTGATTTGAAGAGAACTAGATTCCACATTGCTTCTCAAAGTTACCTGCTAAGGTGAATCCTAACAATTGAAAACTCCACAGAACACCGCACTGAAGTTAACTGAGTCTTTGGGGTAAATACATAACATTTTAGCCCTAAACAATGCCTGATTAGCACAACAGTTTATGCTCTACCCCTAACCTGATGCTAAGGCGTTAAGACTAGAGCATTTAGCCGAGGATTCTTGCACAGTTCACTGACTTGTAAGTAAATAATAATTTCAACATCTTGTTGCTAATGCTATGATATTTTCCAGATCTAAGGAGCTAGAACACATTGCAGAGACCTGAGACGGTTCTTGATAAAGTGGGTAGCTATGTATGAGCTAGAGCTGGGAAACTGGGCAGCTGTGCTTAGGGAGCCAAGACTGACAACCCAGACTGATGCTGAATTCCCGTAACACTCTGAAGTGAGCTTTGAGATTCTGTCTTTTGCCACAAAGGCACTTTGGAAGAATATCCACAAAAACCTGAAAATTTTTGGAAACAGTGAAGGTATATTTGGAACAAAAAAGGCAAAGGGAATGGGGAGGATTGGCTGGGAACAGGCCAAAGCCAAAACTTTAAGTTCAAATTGCAGGTGCAGAATCAGTGGGGTTTATTCTAGCATTATCTATAGGCAACTAGAATAAAGAATTGTGATCTTACTTGCAGAAAATTTAGACATTGGGTCTTTGTAGAGAGTGGGCCAAATAACGTCTCATGAATCCGCCTAAAGCCAGGCTCCCCCTCCAAGAAACCCTGAGGAACTAACTGCCAGCTGGTAATGGAGAAGGCAAAATAATAACAATGAAATATTTTCACGAGTTACGTGGACTCTCTCAAGGAAAGACTACCATGGTAGTTATTTTTTCTGTGTAAAAGGCAGGCCAGCAAGTAGTTAGGATGGGTGCTGGTGTCAGATGTCTTGATTTGACCACCTGCTTTTTTTTTTTTTTGGTGCTGGGGATCGAATTTAGGGCCTTGTACTTGATAGGTAAGCACTTCAACGGCTGAGCTAAATCCCCAGCCCTGACTACGACTACCTGCTTTTAAGCACTCGGTATCGATGTTGTTTTGGACAAGTTATCCAGTCTTTCCCTTAATGCCCTCTTCCTAAAGCAGGAAGCATTTCTGTACA
The DNA here is from genome assembly GCA_004026905.1 of Hystrix cristata. Lineage (NCBI taxonomy): Eukaryota > Metazoa > Chordata > Mammalia > Rodentia > Hystricidae > Hystrix > Hystrix cristata. The sequence goes on along the minus strand of PVJO010008901.1, from coordinate 53,345 downwards.
AATAGTATGCATGCATGTCAAGTAACTAGGATAAACCTACTAGATACCAGGAAAGCACACAGTAAGTGCTCAAGTAACTATTACAAAACCTCCAGTGGAATAAGGGAGTGAAAAAAGAATGCCCAGTCACACAGCAAATTAGTGATTCAGTTAGGACTGGAATACTGAACAGATCTCCTGATTCCCCAGCCCAGAGTTCTATTCCTTCTTCAGAGACCTCAGGGTTCCTAGGTGTTCATAGTAAGTTAGGACTGATCGAGGAATGCAGTTTAGGGGGTCGAATCGTAGCTTCTACATAGTCTGAGACTGACGTGGGTATTCGCAAAGACGCACCGCTTCCATTTGGAACTCCGGGATCTCTCTCCTCTAGGAGAAAAGCCCTTTCTAGTGCATCCTGGGAGTTGGGGCTGCCCCGATGCATGTAGGGACAGCTGTCCTTTCCCTCCCCCACCTCAAAGGCAGCCTTTGCGCCATCTTTCCCAGCATGCTCCGCGCCGACCTCGGCCGCTGATTGGCTGCGCCGGGAGCAGGCGGCCCAGCCGGCAGCGGTTACTGGGGTTTCCGGTACGAGTCCAGAGCTGGGGACGCTGTCGGAGGACGGCGGTGAGGTGCGGGCACCAGCGCGAGTGGGACGACACAATACAAGAGCCTGTGGACCAGGACGCATCGGCCAAAGTGAAGATCACGCCAGTTTCGCGCGTGGGCTGTGGCGAGGCCGGCTCGTTGCGCATGCGCGATCGTGCTGCGCGGTTGGAGGGCGCACGGGGTGTGGGTGGTTGCGCGCGCGCGGGGGCCCACGTGGGTCCGGGGGGGGCGGGGAAGGGTCGGGACTCTAGCGTCCCGCCACGTCAGTCCGCGGCCGGGAGCCAATCCCGCGTGCGGCCTGCTGTGAGGGGGCCGCGTAGTGCCGGGAAGTGGCTTTGGGAGAAAAGAGGCCTTTTTCTACCCTCTTCAGGAGCAGAGCCCTGAAAGCCTGCCAAGGCACGCTAGGGTCCCCTGACTACCCAGAGTACCGCTAGCTTTCTCCGGTGAAGACTCGCCAGTTTGTTTCAAGAATCTTTGTGCTCCTGGTGTTGGGATTTCGGATCTGAGTTGTGAAGAATTTCGAAGCTTGGAAAATAGCAACTGCACGTTTCTTAAGGATCTGCTCCTAACCTAGCACTTAATATCACAATGAAGAACCAAGACAAAAAGAGTGGGGCTGCCAAACAGTCCAACCCCAAAAATAGCCCGGGGCAGGCGGAAATGGGACCAGAGGAAGTCCACGGGAGGCCCAGCCAGGCGCCTCCTGCGACAGAACCTGAAGGTTCCACCAGCCAGGCTCCTGGGAAGACGGAGGGTGTGTGCCAGCTCTGCTTTTCCCGCGGGCAGGGGGAGGAGTTTGTGGTACTGGCTTCCCTTCTACAGTTAGAGGCTGAGGCCACTGTTTACCCAGGAAGAAGGAAATGAAGAATGAGAGGAGACAGTTCCCAGCCTGGGGAGGTGGCAGGGCCTCCCACTCAGCCCTAGAACAGACTGGGAATAGGCTCTGACAGGATTAAATCAGGAGGCAGTCAAGTGAGATTCTCCACTAGCAAAGCCCTGTCCCATCAGAAACACCTCACTTACAGTAGGTAATTGCCCTTCATATTTGAGGCATTACTGGATCTATTTGAATAGCAAGGAATGGCTTTTGAGGGGAAGGATATGGACTAGAAATTGAGCTTCTGCTACATGCCAGCGTTACATCACTAAAACTAGTAGGGTTTACATATTTGACTTACTTATATTCCTAACACGTTTGGGTAGTAGTAAGGAATGGTTACATCATTTTATAAGTAAATAAATTGAGGTTTAACTAAGGCAACATTTAGCCCAGACTAGTGAGTTTGGCTGGGCCTGCAAAGATCCCAGCCAGTGGTGTAACCATCTTATTTCTCACTCTCCTCACTCCTTTATTTCTTGTTTCTTCCTGTAGGGGCTCAAGCCAAAACAGCTCAGTCTGGGGCCCTCCGTGATGTCTCTGAGGAGCTGAGCCGCCAGTTGGAAGACATACTGAGTACATACTGTGTGGACAACAATCAGGGTGGCCCAGGTGAGGATGGAGCGCAGGGTGAGCCCACTGAACCCGAAGATGCAGAGAAGTCTCGGACCTATGCGGCAAGGAATGGGGAGCCTGAGCCAGGGACCCCAGTAGTTAATGGCGAGAAGGAGACCTCCAAGGAGGAGCCAGGCACAGAAGAGATCCGGGCGAGTGATGAGGTCGGAGATCGGGACCACCGAAGGCCACAGGAGAAGAAGAAAGCCAAGGGTCTGGGTGAGAGAGGGCAGCTACTTGTAAGGCTGGTGAAGGGAGGGAGTTTGGACCTATCATTCCTTGGGCTAGCCTGTCCTGCCAATATTCAGAAGAACTACTTGGAGAGCAGCAGGTCTCCCTAGTTTCATCAAAGCCAGGGATGTGGGATCACAGCATAGAGGTGTACTGTTCAAGGCATCCTGACCTTTTGAGCAAGTGGGGGCTGAAATCCAGCCTGCCCTCTCTTTGAGAAAATGGAGAGCAGGAGGTCTAGTTAGACCCTGCGCCAGTTAGCACCACTTCTAACTTGCTATGTGATGTTGGAGATGGCCTTTCCCAACCAGGGTCTTAGTTCCCTCTCGTCTACGGTAAGAGAATTGGACTAAACCTCAGTTGAAACTCAAATATTTACAAAGCCAGGCTGTGCTGGGGGCCTCATAAGGACCACGAGAGGGCCTGCTTCACCCAGAGGGTTGACTGTCACCCAGTTAGTTCCATGTTCTCATCTGATTGTGTGCTGTCAACTGACTAGTTGAACAGTTGGCAACTAAAATGGTAACAGCCAAAAATGGAGACCTTCACAGTAAGCAGATGGAAAGATCCCTGACTCCCAAACAAGCAGTGAGAAAAAGGCAGTGACAGGCATTCAACAGTGGATGTGTGAGTTTAAGAATCTAGGTTAGGTGACAGGACATCCAGTTTTTGTTTTTTGCGGGGTAGAGGGGTACTGGGAATCAAACTCAAGGACTTGTGCTTGCTAGGCAAGCGTTTTGCCACTGTGCTAAATCCCCAACCCCTGTACATCTAGTTGTTGTCCCCCCACCTTTTTCTAATTTAAAGAGGGACTTGTTTTTTTTTAAATCTAGGATCACATATATGGAAGGAATATTCACTTTTAAAGTTCACTGTTTGGTTATGTCTGTTGACAGGAGTTAATTTCCCAAGGAGGTCAAGAGACCTGTTCCTTTTTGGATCCCATATTCAAGGGCCTTCCCTGCATTGAAACAGTAGCCCCAGATACACATATGGGATACCTTTTGTCGGTTGATAAAGCAGGCGATTTTTTCCTCCTATCAGTCTTGCCCATCAAGGAGATTACACAAGGATTCCATAGTTCATTTGGTAAACATCTAATGAGTGTATGCTCTGTGGTGGCATTAGGACAGAACTGGTTTTGGTCCCAACCCTCATGAAATACCTATCTAGCAGGGAAGGCAGCCAGTTCAACAAGCAAAGTAGAGTGCTGGGGATTTAGCTCAGTGGTTAGAGTGCTTGCCTAGCAAGTGAAAGGCCCTGAGTTCAATGCCCAATACCAAAAAAAAAAAAAGAGAAGTAGAAAGTATGATAAGAGAAGGCTAGCCAGGCATGGTGGTACACGCCTGTAGTCCCAGCACTCGGGAGGCTGAGGCAGGAGGATTGCCAAAAGTTCAAGGCCAGCCTGGACTACATAGTGACTTCAGGGCCAGCCTGAACCACATAGACCCTGTCTCAAAAAAAAAAAAAACAAAAAAACAGACAGCGCTCATGAAGGTAGAGTTCCCCGAGAAGAGGATGCATGCCTGTGTTCCCTGTGCTTTGCAGGGAAGGAGATCACGTTGCTGATGCAGACACTGAACACGCTGAGTACCCCAGAGGAGAAACTGGCAGCGCTGTGCAAGAAGTATGCTGAACTGGTCAGTTTGCCCCTTCTGCTGCTGCCCTCTCTGCCTTTGGAAAGTCATCAGGCCATCTGATGTGGGGGTGGGGATGGAGAAGCAGGTGGCTGACTTAATTCCTATTCATCCTTTTTAAAATTTATTTTCTTTTTGTACATGTTTAGTATATAATATTTACATTCACCTTACAGAGTAGGTACATGTACTTAATATATCTTAATTCTTTCTAATTCTCTTCCTCTCCCTCCTCCCTCCCTGACTCTAGATCTCCTGTCCACATTTTCATTTCTTTTTTTGTTTTGTTTTGTTTTATTTTTTAGTTCATGTTTGCAGTACATAATGATTACACTCACTGTGGACACTTGGTACATGTACACAGCACATCTTAATTCTTTGCACGCCCTGTCCCCATTCAGCCTTTCTTTGAACCTTTCCCCATCTGTTAAGTGGGGAATCATTTCCCAGCCATCTACTTCAGGGCTGACATGAAGAGGGAAAACTTGACTTTCCTTGAAAGAAATTTCTAAAAGAATGATTCCCAGGTGATAGAGCTCTAGCTCCTGGCCTGAGTCCCAGATACCATGTGATCTTGCTCTTATGTGCTTCTGTAGGCATCTCCCTGAAATGTAGAGATTCACAGTGCTGTTACTACGTTTAAAATTAACACTAGTCATTTGGTATTCATTTTCCTTTTGCTCCAGAGCAGTTCTTCATCTCACTCCCTCCCTTTTTTTCCCCCATGACACTGAATTACTGCAAAACCAGATTAGTTGTCCTTTATGATACCCCCTCCAACTTTGTTGGTCGTCCGTTTACCTCCTTAGTTCCTATAAGTAAAGTGAAATTTAGGTCTAGGAGCTTGACCCAATTCATATTCAGGGTTTTTTGGTTTGTTTTGTTTTGTTTGTTTTTTGTTTTGAGACAGGGTCTCACTAAGTTGTTCGGGCTGGGTTTGAACTTGCAGTCCTCCTGCCTCACCCTCCCATAGTGTTGGGATTATAAGCGTGTACCACTGTGCCCAGCTCAGGTTCAACATTTGTAGCAAGAATTTTTTTTAGGTATTACTTTAGGCTTCTTGTTGTATCAGAAGAAATACCAAGTGTGGTCTAACCAACTTTTAATAAGTGTTGAGTGGGTTGGCAGGAGGCAGGGGGCAGGGTGAGCCAGATTCCTCTTTTTATCAGGCTCCCTATTAGAATTTGAGTGAAGATTGATCCATGGTAGTCATTACCTACGTATTAAATTATTTCATCCCAACTAAATTTCTTAGCTGAATTCTATAGGGAATCTATCTATAAATTAAGGGAAGATACATCTGTTTAATGGGATTATTTTAAGAACTAAATTAAAGAAGGTAACTGCCATTTAATGACCTGGCCTCATGCTCGCTTTGGCAGCACATATACTAAAATTAGAATAACCTGATCAGAGGAGGAGTGCTGGTGCAGGAGAAGAGGAAGTGAGTTGCTGGGGTGATGTTCTAAGTGAGGAAGGGTAGTTGATACATGGAGGGCACCTGAGGAGAAGGCTTGGCTTGGTGCCAGGTGGCCAGGTCCAGACTAGAGAAGACAGATATGGGTGGCCAGTGGATGGGGAGCCTGTGTTGCTGCTGCTCTACTATCTTTTTATGTTTCCATGGAAATGAGAAAAACGGCCATGGCTGGCTTGGGGAAAATTTAAAGGGGAGTACAAAATAGTTTTCTGAAAGAGGAATGTGAGTAGTATGAGAAATATAGTAGAATAGCTGGACAGACAGGGATCTTCCTGAAATTGGTCATGAATTTTAAGTGATTCTTCAGGCAAGATTGTGTCAGTGCCGCTACCCTTCCTGCTGGTGAGCAGGAAGATTCTTTGCCAGGGTTGAGAGGGACTAAAGGAGTGGAAGGGGATAAGAACGTAAGTGGTTATTTACAGGCAGGTTGAAGGCAAATGAAGGTTGGTTGGGTAGGTGGACTAGGAGTCCAGTGGGGTAAGACAATTTTTGAGGATCACAGATAGTGGTGGGAAGGAACTAGAAGTGGTGATAGTAATGACCTGGAGTCCTTCAAATTGAGGTAGCAGGTATAGTACCTGGTAGTAACAAAGTCTAACCCTGTGTCACCCAGGACAATAGCCTCTAGCTAACTGATAAATGACTATTCTGAATTTGTTGTGTGCTGTAAGTATAAGATACACATCAGAACTGGGTGTGGTGGCAACACCTGTAATCTTAGCTCAGGAGGCTGATGGAGTTCGGTGGGAAGGTCCTAGAGTCAATCTCTAGTATACCAAAAAAGAAAAAAAATGAATTTCACCTATTTGTTTTTATTTTTAGTGTAGCCACTAGAAGACTTTAAATTACATATGTGGGCCAGGAAAGGCGGCTCATGTCTGTAATACCGTCACTTAGGAGGCTGAGGCAGGATGATTGCCTTGAGTTCAAGGCCACCCTAGGCTACACAGTGAGTTCAAGGCCAGTGTGAACTACATAGTGAGACCCTGTCTCAATCAGATTATCAATCAGTTTTTAAAAAAAAAAAAAAAAAAAAAAAGGCCAAAATGAGAATAGGAATCATGTTGTGATACAGAAAGCAATGGCAAACCATAGCTGAAGTCTGAAAGAATGTGAGGGAGTAACCGGGTCGGAATAGGCCTAAGGTGGATAGCTGGTACGTTTATTCTAGGATATGGGTGGCTGGAAAGCCTTGTCTCTCGGGTCAAGGCTGGGATAGAAAGTACAATCTGCTAGCTGTGATACCCTGCTAGTCCTAGTGAGTGTCCATTTCTGTATCTCTACCATGGGCCCTTGGGTTAGCACAAGGAGTTTATGGGAGAAGTGCATTATCCATTAACACTGTTGGCTTGTGAGCAGTTGTGAGGCGTGAGCTGCTTCAGCTGAAGTCAAGGAAAAGGGCAGTGCTCAGCTCAGTTCCACAGTCCCTAGAGCCCTATAGGATTCCCCCACCGGGGGGCCTCGCAAGCACTTACTGCCCTCCCTGTTCCCAGCTGGAAGAGCACCGGACTTCACAGAAACAGATGAAGCTCCTGCAGAAGAAACAGAGTCAGCTGGTGCAGGAGAAGGACCACCTGCGTGGAGAGCACAGCAAGGCTATCCTGGCTCGCAGCAAGCTCGAGAGCCTGTGCCGCGAGCTGCAGCGGCACAACCGCTCCCTGAAGGTAGGCCTGGAGCCAGGAGTGGCTCTGGCTTCCTTAAACATCACTAGTCTTTGTGGTTTAGAAATATATTTGCCAGTAATGTCCTGAGTTGGAGAGGACCACTGTAACCATTTGATATGTTCTTACATTAGACAAGGTAAAGACCAGGGTGCCGAAAGCCCCGTAAATGTAGTGGCCTCACTATTTCTCATTTAGATAGCAGCCCTCTGGTGTTAGCTTTCCCACTGCGTAACAAATACCTGAAATATTCAACTTACAAAGCGAGAACATTAATTTTTGGCTCACGGTTTTAGAGGTTCCAGTTCATATTTGGAGCCATTTTTTTCGGCCTCTAGATGGGCGTGGCCAGGGTTGGGGATTTAGCTCAAGTAGGATCCCCAGCACCCCCCCCAAAAAAAGGTTACAGATCATAGATGGGGGTGGCCAAACATCATGATGGGAGCATGTACCAGAACAAAACCATTTATCACATGGGTGGGAACTGAAAGGGACAGAGAAGGAACAGAGTCCCACAGACCCCCTTCAAGGACACATCTTTAATAACCTACAAAGACATCTTACTAAGTTCCACCTCCTATGTGTTCCACCACCTGCCAAAAGTGCTGTGCTGGGTGCCAAACTTTGTGGTACACTTTAGATCCAGCGTATAAGCCAGGAGTGGTGGTGTGCACCTGTAATCACCACTCTGGAAGTCGGAGGCAGGAGGATCACAAGTTCAAACCTAGCCTGGGCAATTTAGCAACTTAGTGAGACCCTGTCTCCGAAAAAGAATAAAAAGCACTGGGGATGTATCTCAGTGTGAAGACCCTGGGCTCAATTCCTAGTAGTGCTAAATAAATAAATATCCAAACTATAGTACCTAGTAAGCAAATAGCTAGTCCTTGTTCCAGAAGTCAGGAACCTGGATTCGTCACCTGTTGTGTGCTTCTCCCAGACTGAGTCTGTAGTTAAAGCCTGCTCACTGCCACGATTTCCAGATGGTTTTTCATGCATATATCCTCACAAACTTACATGTTTCATACAATGATTGGATCTGTGAATACATATTTTGTTTTGCTTGTTTTTAGTT
>PVJO010008901.1:0-45090 GCA_004026905.1 Hystrix cristata | reverse complement strand
TGTTATATAAGTTTAAGTACACCTTCTAACTTTCTTCTTTATATGTAAAGTCTTACATACAGGTTTTTAAACAAAATTATACCTGTATAATTATACCTGTATAAATACCTGTACTATTTATATCCTATCCCTTTTTTTTCTTTAATACCTTTTCATTTCATATAAGGCTATCTTACTCTTTCTGACAGCATTATTAGGTGAGTATGTTTTATTTTCTTAGCGTCTTAGTTAAGGTACTGTATTTCGAGGTTGTTTGCAAGTTTCCACTGTTACATAGAGACCTGTAGTAAAAATTCTTGATATATATCTCCTTGGCCAGTTATATACACTTTACCCTTAGGATAAATCTCAGAAGTCAGAGGACTGGGTCAAAGAGTATGCAAATTCCAAGTAATAATAGATTTTTCCACTTTGCCTTCCAAGGACTACCCCCGTCAACAATGTCTGCCTAATTTTGTACCACCCTGGGTATTATTAAATTTTAACAACCTGGTCTGTGGGGAGAAAGGGAAGACAAAAGCACATCAGAGCAAAAATACTTAATCTGAAATCTGGAGGAATAGACTTTGCAAGATCCCAGATGCTTCAGAATGGCACTTAACATGTGTGCCTGCATTTTTCTAGGGAGAGAATCTCACGGGATTTCGCCTGATTTACAGAGGGGTGTATTAGGAAGCCCTGTTGCATGACATCCTGGAGCCTGGCTGCTCTTCACTTTGGGAGCAGGGAGGGCTGTTGGCAGAGACCACCTATGGACTAGTTGGGGGAGCTTTGTGCAGCTGGCTGGGGAGCATTGGATGATGGTGTTGGGGCCGGCTTCTCTCCCCAGGAAGAAGGTGTGCAGCGGGCCCGGGAGGAGGAAGAGAAGCGCAAGGAGGTGACCTCACACTTCCAGGTGACACTGAATGACATTCAGCTGCAAATGGAACAGCATAATGAGCGTAATTCCAAGCTGCGCCAGGAGAATATGGAGTTGGCTGAGAGGCTCAAGAAGCTGATTGAGCAATATGAGCTGCGTGAGGAGGTAAGATTATTGCAGACAGGGAGATTATTGCAAGATCATGAGCAGCAGATTGTGCGGCTCTCGGTGTGTGCTGGGCAGCTAGAGAGCACTCATCTGGCTTCATCCTGTTGTTCCTCCTTCCTTGAGAAGAGACTAATATCATTCCTCATAGATGAGGAACTGAACTGTGGAGAAGAAACTCACCTAGAGCCACGCAGTCAACAGTGCCCTGTGCCAAATGACTGGGCCAGGTATCTGTTGGATTTAGAATTGTCCAAATTTTAGAATGGTGGTATGTACACATACTGTTTATTACATGGCATCCCCAGTGGGACCTTGGGGCAGCACCTCCAGATGAGACCCAGTATTTGGCAGTGAAACTTGTAGATACTCACCTAGATTATAAATAGCTTCACAATGCTTGCCTCACAAGCACAAGGCCCTGAGTTCGATCTCCAGCACCTAAATAAATAAATAAATAAATAAATAGCTTCACAATGGTGCAGGTGAAGTTTGGCTGCTTAACTTAGGACCTTTATAGAACTTGGAATTAGAAGCCAGGTGTGGTGGGACATACCTATAGTTGAAGGTACTCAGGAGACCAAGGGAGGAAGACTGAAGTTCAAGAGCAGCCTGGGTGATTTAGCAAGACCCTGTCTCAAAAAAATTTTTTTAAGGACTGGGGATATAGCCCAGTAGTAGGGCACTTCTCTAACGTGGTTCAATCGCCAGTACCATTAAAAAAAGAATTTAAAATTGCAGAGAAGGAGCTAAATCTGTGTCCACTGATGGACTTCAGGGCTGTGCACTCATCGCTGGCTGCTCCTAACCCTTGGAAGAACAGGGTGTCACCACCTTGGCTGCTACCCCAGGCACTTGACTCTTTTGGGTCTCCTATGCTAGTCACCTGGATGTTCTGGGCCTCTGTTTGCTCTTCATGAGAAGGTTACCTCCAGGTACCTTACTTACCTCTCAGCCTTAGATCACAGGTGGCTGGACCTATCTTCAAGATATCTTCCCTTCATCCAAAAAAGAAATCAGATTTCCTACATTCCTTATTGATTTAAGTCCAGCGGACTTTGTCTTTGAAGTAGCACTTCAGTCCATCACCTTGTCCATCCCACGGTCTCACCTGGTCTAGATCCCCAGTGCTGCTCCAGTAGCCAGGGTGGCCATTCCTAGAGATACACATGTCAGATCTTCACCTGTAGATAGACAGAGCAAATCTCTGCCAAGTAATCTAGGCAGTTTGCATGAATGTTTTTGCCTCTTCTTTTCACTTACAGGGGAAGTTGGGCTGCAAAAGTAAGGAATGCCAGCTCCGTGAAGTGGTTCTCCTCTAGGCCAGAAGTTTGTGTTTATTGCTTGGCTTCCTGGGAGCTAATTCCATCCATATATCCTGGTATTTATCCAGGTCTGATTCAGGGAGAAAAAAAATGCAAGGTTGGAAAATTAACCTTCCAGGGACATGGAAGTGGTACACACGAGAGTCTGTCATACGAGATTGATCGAGATGAGCTGGGTGAGGTGTCCTGATCTCTGCAGTTGGAGCCTCCCCAGAGTACTAGGCCCTCTTGAGAAAGGGAGCTCCTGACAAACAGACCTTTTCCACCTGTTTCCTGCAGCATATTGACAAAGTCTTCAAACACAAGGACCTACAGCAGCAGCTGGTAGATGCCAAGCTCCAGCAGGCCCAGGAGATGCTGAAGGAGGCAGAGGAGCGGCACCAGCGGGAGAAGGACTTTGTGAGGCTCAGGCCCCAGGGCTGGGGTCGGGAGTGTGAGAATGTGGGCTGGGTTCCAGCTTAGCTTGGAGTTGAGTTTGTATGGATAGAGTGATTGCTGCCTGGCCAGGCCAGTGACTGCTTGCCCAGACAGCAGTCTGAGAGCAGGCAGCCTCAGTGGGTCCAGCGCTTGTGGCTAAAGAGGACCAGACACAGCCCCTTGGGGCTTCTGACAGTCTGGGGTCCTGTTTTGAAAATAGCTCCTGAAAGAGGCAGTGGAATCCCAGAGGATGTGTGAGCTGATGAAGCAGCAGGAGACCCACCTGAAGCAGCAGGTAAGATAGTGGAGCTGACCCTGGGCCTCCCAAGTTCTCTTCACTGAGCCTCATTCTTGAGGGATATAAAATTTTAGGTTATATTCTTCCATGTACATGTTTTTCTGGCCAGACATGATGGCACACACCTGTAATTCCAGCACTTGGAAGGCTGCAGCAGGAGGAGCACTGAGGTTCAAGGCCAGCCTGGGCTACATAGTGAATTCAAGGCCAGCCTGAACTGCTTAGTGAGACCCAGTCTTTAAAAAAAAAAAAAAAAGAAAAAACACTTTTTCTGGAAAAGAGTATCTCCATAGAATTGTTGTGTCAAAGGGCCAAGGAAAGATCAGTATATTGGCCAGAGAAGTGCCTTCCAGAGAAGCCCAATCTTACCTGTGGACTTGTATCTGCCACAGCTCGCCCTCTACACAGAGAAGTTTGAAGAGTTCCAGAACACACTTTCCAAAAGCAGTGAGGTTTTCACCACATTCAAACAGGAGATGGAAAAGGTACCAGTGATCTCAGCTGGGTATGGCTGCTGGGGTGCATTCAGAGGTAAACACGGGGTCTGCCCTAAGAAGGCCTCACCCCAAGGTGCCTTGCAGAGAGTTGTTCACAGAGGCTGTGATTGCTCTCAAAAGGGGGTTTTAAGAGGGATCACAGCCTTTTCCTCTGGATAAGAGGTAGTCTTTTGTTATTTCTTGGTGGTGGCGGGCTTTTTTATTTTCTTTTTTTGGTGTTGGGAGTCAAAGTCGGGGCCCTGTGGATGCTAAGCACGCACTCTGCCACTGAGCTCCACCCCTGGCCCTAGTGGTGGACATTTAACTTGAGACCTGCTGGGGACAGAGTTCCACAGATGTGATTATTCCTGCTTTGGAGACACAGATGCGTGGACAGCTCAGATCTGACCATTTCTTTGCATCTACCACATAACCCAGATGACTAAGAAGATCAAGAAACTGGAAAAGGAAACCACTATGTACCGGTCCCGGTGGGAGAGCAGCAACAAGGCCCTACTCGAGATGGCTGAGGAGGTAGGTGGAGGGTGACTGGAGCCCAGGTGCAGGGAGAGCACCATTAGTGTATATCCCGCCCTTTCTCCTACCTTCTAATAGTCGATAGTGTTGCTTGTGTGAAGTGGGCCTATGATTTCCATGCATGTGTGTCCAACTTGAGAGATAATGCCAGTGGTCTGTGCGTGGGAGGTGGCAGCCTCCATGGTAGTTCGCAGGGCAGCCCAAGGGAGAAAATGGCAGAGAGGGCTGAAGGGGCAGAAAATACTGTGGTCCTGACAATGCATGAGGTTGGCATGCAGAGCAGCCCAGATGATTTGTCATTTCATGGCTTGTGATTTAAAAGAAAGAACCTAACACTGGTGGAACAACACCTACAAGCCAGGCTTGCTGAATGTTTTAGATATGCTGGTTCAGCAGACCTTGAGGCTTGAGGTTGGTGTTAGTAATCCCGTTTTACAGATAAGATAGGCTTGAGAGCTGCATGCTTTCCCAGTATCCTCTGGTGAATAACTAGAGGAATACATTGTGTGACATCCAGGTCATGCCCATTTCGGTACTACACCAGCCCAGCTAAATCGCGGCTGTTTACTAGAAGGCGCCAGGTTTTGCCTCCAGGTCACTCCCAGCCCTGTTGAAGCGTCTCCCACAAGAGGTGGTGCTGAGTTAGAACTGCTGGGATGGTCCTGAAGGCCCATTTCTCTCCCTAGAAAACTCTCCGAGACAAAGAGCTGGAGGGCCTGCAGGTGAAAATCCAGCGGCTGGAGAAGCTGTGCCGGGCACTGCAGACAGAGCGCAATGACCTAAACAAGAGGGTACAGGACCTGAGTGCCGGTGGCCAGGGCCCCCTTGCTGAAAGCGGCCCTGAGCGGAGGCCAGAAGCTGCCACTACAGCCAAGGAACAGGGGGGCGAGGAGCCCAGGGCTCAAGCACCCAGCTCCTCAAGGGCACCCGAAGCTCCTGGCTGCTCAGGAACACCGAGCATAGAAGCAGCAGGGCCCCAGGAGCCTACCTCTGCCACCGCCTAGAGAGCCTGGTGCTTAAGGCATGCTGGGAAGGGAGAGCAGCCCAGCCTGGCCTGGCCCACACAAGGCTCCCACACCAAATAGCCAGTGCTGGAGTCAGGGCGTTCTGACCTGACAGGCCTCTGCCACTTTGCAATTTTGGATTTCGTGGGGCAGTTTTACATACGTATGGCATATGTGCAAGACCTCGTGCATTTACATCTGTAAGTGTACAGGGGGCTTGCACTGATGGTGGGTGTACAGATGGAGTCTGTGCTCCTCTGAGCTGAAGAGACACAGAGGAGGTGTCATCTGTAGCTGCCATCACAGTGAGCTGGCAGGGCAAGTGACTTGAGCATTTCCTGCCCAACTTGAGGCTCAGACCTCCCCCAGCCCTTCAGAGCTCATGACAAGTAGTATACCCAGGCTTGGATTGCATTCTGTTGCGAGTGGGCCTTGGGTGGCTCAGGCTTTTCTGGCTCTCAAAGAGGTGCCGTTGCTTCTCAGCCTGGGAATGCTGTCCCTCTGCAGAGCCTCGGTGTGGCACTCAGAGCCCAGGACAAGGGACCTGGAGAATCCATTGTGGGATGATGCGCTGGTTGGAGCCCCTGGGGCACTGCTTCCCTCGCCCTCCTATAGTGCCAGGACCAGGCCAATGTTGCTTCTCAGTAGCCTTATCATTCACAGGTGCCTCTCTAGCCTGCACAAATGATTGATGAGAGATCATCCAAAGGATTCTTTCTGAAGGCGTTTTGTTTTGCACGTGACAGTTCATACAAGGATTTTCTGAGGAAAGTAGTGGGGGTGCTGTGATAGTAGTCCTGGGTGCCTGGCCTCGGGTGTCCCACCCCTCACCACCGCATCTGGCTCCTTGGCCATGTTGGTGCTGAGGTTTCCTCTTTTGGAAGATCAGATTATTTAAGAAAGAAAAGGGCTTCTGATGGCTTCGCCGTGAGCTTGCCTGTGGGTTTCAGTCCTGGGAGGCCACCTCCAATTCCCATCACCACCGTCTCTGTGCAGTGATTGCTGGGCCCCAGGCCCTGCTACCCCCTTGGCTTTATGGTTCTTTTTCTGTTTCCTGCACCCCCACACTCCACCGTAATGTGCAGTCCTTACAGTTTGCCCCAGTTCCCATTTCCTCACCTCCCTGGCCAAGATAAGAGTCCTCCTTGGAATCCCACTTCTTCCTGTGTGGGAGCCCCCAGCTGTTATCTTGACGGAATAAAATTCTACAGTACACTGAGCCCAGGAAATCCACAAAAAGGCTTCAGACAGTCCTTTCTGCCCCATACTACCCAACCCAGGATGTATTACTATGTACTGTGTGGAGCAACTCTGCCAAAAACTTACTGCACACCTGGCAGGATATTAGTCACTCTGGACAGAGCAGTTTTCTGGGGCAACAGAATGAGTCTTGAAAATGGCTGTCCTGACCTCAGGGTACAGTGCCCCTCTCCAGCTGAGCCTTGGCTTCAGTGAGCTGAGGGAGCCGTGGACCAAGATGGGATAGGTGCAGTTTTGTTTCTTGCTGTATTTCTTGGAACTAGTTATTGTCCTTCAGATCCTTCATTTTCTTTTTCTTTTTTTTTCAAATCCTTTCTTTTTTTTCCCCCAGATCCCTTCATTTTCTACAACTAGTCCCCAGATAAATCGGTTCACGAAGAATGCTGTGTACTCCTGAATGATGTTTTGATTTAGATCAGAGATGGCAAAAGAATTCTCACCGTGCCCCTTGGCAGGTGCCAGTGACTTACTTCAGAGTGTGTCTGACTAACCCCTGGTATATCCCTTAATTCACTCAAGACGCCCAACAACAGTTTGAGTGTTGAGACCTCTTTGCCATCCCTGGCTAAGATTTCTCCTGTGGAGAAGTGCTTTCTCAAGATCTTTCTCTTCCTCGCTTTGAAGTCCTTGTATTTGGAATGGTCCCCTCCTCTTCCTGCCTCAGTAAGGCCTCCCCCAGCCCTGCGCCAGGCTAAAGTACAAAAGCTCAACACCACAGAGGGTTTGTTAGGCTATGAGGTGTAGGAAAGAGGCAGAGAGACCCGCTTGCCCCCTTGGAAAAAGCTTACAGTGGCCCACATTATTGGTTGCCTCACTTCAGCTACCTCTTGAAGCCGATGGGGGGTTGGATCCCAGGGTGATGGGAGGCTGTAGCATGCAGGTGGCCCCAGCTGGGCTCCCTAGATCAGTAATGTGGGTCCAGACCAGGTGGAACCTTGGCTCTTGGCTCCATCTCTAGGCACCCACACCAGTCTGTTTGCAGGGAGCTCTTCCTTTCCACTGACCAAATCTTGCCAATCACTGCAGCTGCTCTGCTTGCTCTGCTTTCCCAAAGTCAGCCCAGGCACGTGGGTGCCACCCACCCTAGCCAGGTCCAGGGGATGTGGCCTGTCCGTGAGTGAGGGCCAGTGTCTTCCTCACTCAGGTGAGTCCTGTGCACGTGACCTCTGTTAGGACCAAGAGCTGTGTTGGTTTCTTAGATTGTTAGCTTTTCCTCCAGGGACCACAGTGAGCCTCAGCCCCAAGCTCTGGCTCTGCTAACAGTAACTCATATTCAGGACATTGTGTAGCTGAAAGCCTCGTGCACACCAGATTCCTAGAGGTGTTGGCAGCACTTTTTGTTTGTTTTCTGTGAGATTTTTGGACCATGGGCTGAGCTCAGGCGCTTCCTGTAAGAACATCATTTCTGTAAAGACGGATCTTTATCCCTCCTCCATCTGCACCATGGTGGCCCTGCTGAAGGTTGAGCAAGAGGCCAGCAGAGCTGCCCGCTGGCGCCTGTGGAGCTGCTGAGGCCTGCCAAGCTGCTGCTCCCATCCTCCCACCTTGCACAGCACAGAGGTGGTCACCCAGGAGAGCTAGGCACTTGGCTGGGGAGAAGACTGCCTCTGTCCCTGTAACTGCTTTCCTCATGGCCCTACCTGGTGCCCCACACCTGTGTAAAAGTTGTGCTGACAGCTCCCCTCCTCTTTTGGTATTCACAACAGCCAGGGACTTGATATTGATGTATTTTAAACCACATTAAATGAAGAGTCTGTTGCCTTACTTGTTTCTGTTCCAGTCTCTGTCTTTTTAGTTTTTTGAGACAGGATCTCAATGTGTAGTCCAGGCTGATTTTGAACTTACTGTGTAGTCCAGGCTGGCCTCAGACTTGTGGCGACCCTCCTGCCTCAGCCTCCTGAGTGCTGGGGTTATAGGAGTGCACCACCACACCTGGCTGTCATCTTTTGATGCTTCTGGATCCATTCGGTTCCCTCCATCAACACTGACCTGTCTGCATCTGCTGCAAAGTGACTGGCTGTGCTCTAGCATCCTGTATCTCCTGGAGTTCCCTCCTGCCTTCCAGCGGTCACTGCAAGTTCAAGACACTGACAGGTCTGCTCAAGCTGCCTTCGCCGCCCTTGGTGAGATTGGCAGGACAATACATAAGAGCATCAAAGATGGTTCAAATAGTGCTCCTGGCTTTTGGGGGCTCATAGGCTAGGAAGGGAAAAAAGATACTTTCAAGTATAGATGGGCCAGCAGTATAGAAAAGTGTGGAGGCATATGCCTGTAATCCTCAGCTCTGTGAAGGCACTGGGTTCAATCCCCAGAACCTCAAAAAAAAAGTGGTGCCAAGAGAACAGAGAGGAGTGCCTTCCCTCAATAAAGCAGAGAGAGGTAGAAACCTGGAAGGACCTGTTGACCTAATGCGCAGGCAGAAATCTGACAACTTCATGGAGTAATTAAGTGGTACTGGGAATGCACGAACACAGGACATGAGGCTGGGGCTCTAGAGCTTGTACACAAATTAAGAATTTTGAGCCAGATCAGCCAGGCGTGGTACGCACCTATGATCCCAGCACTCAGGAGGCTGAGACAGGAGGATCACCATGAGTTCATGGCCAGCCTAAACTGCATACCGAGACCCTGTTTCAGGAAAACAGAAACAACAAAAAAAAACAAAGCTTTGAGCTAGATCTAGAGGGTGAGGTGAAACTTCGAGAGGAAATAGTAGGGTGCATGAGTAAGATAGGGAAAGGGGTTGGAAATTTAGCTCAAGCAGTAGAGTGCTTCCCTAGCTAGCACGAGGCTCTGAGTTCAATCTCCAGCACCCCCCCACACAAAAAAAGCTAAAACAACTATGCATAGGACAGCCGAGATCTAGATTAAATTGTGTGGACGTTGATCATCGCTGCCAGCATCCCTCGGCACTGACCCACCCAAAAACATGAACCAGGGACCTTCAGGTTCCTTTGGTATCTCTTGACAAGACCACATTGTCCATTCAGCTAGTTTTTTACCCCTATTCACTCACTGGAAATTAAGCCAAACCTTCATTATATGGGTGACAACCTGCTGGTGGCCTCGCCAGCACCCTGTTCTCTCTGGGTCTTCAGTTACACACAAAGGGTGGTACTCGTTGAATGCTGAACAAATGGCAGAGGCAATACAAGTGCCCTTCACCCCCTACAAGTAGATGTGTCTACCCACTAGTTGAGACAGTCCCAGCAGAGCTTCTGTCCCTTCTAGTCAGGGTCTTTTTTGGGGCGAGGGGTGTTGGGGCTGGAACTCAGGGCCTTGTGCTTGCTAGGCAAGCAGTCTACCACTGAGCTAAATCCCCAGCCCCCCTAGCCAAGGTCTTGATGGATGTGTTGGCCACACTGGTTCTAGTCAAAGATCCTCTGGAAGGGGTGAGGAGATGCCACCCCAACTCCTGAAACTTGTACACGGAGCAGCTCTGAGAATAAAGAGGCTTCTGGCTCCCCAGGGAAGTGATTGAAGGTGGGAACCCCAGAGTGCCCCTAGACCCTCTGCCACTTTCCACAGGCGCCCTGGCAGCACTGTAGCAGCTCTGGTAGTTAAGGGAAGGGACTTCTCTGTTGTCCTCTCTCTCCTGAAAAAGTCCTCAATCAGTGTCTCCCCTTCTCAAGCACTGTGGAGGGTGAAAGTACCTGGGAAAGAACCTTGTGCTGGCGGTTGCAGAAGCAGCACCTCTCCCCAACTCAGCCAGAGGGCCAGGCCCGGGAAGTGTGCAAGGGTGAGGGGGGTGGTCAGGGTGGCTGTGTGCTTTGCCCTGGGACAGTTAACTCGAACCCGCTGAGCAGCCTGGCCAGCGATGAGCCTCTCTCCTGTGCCATCAGATGCTGCTCCGGGGACCGGAGCTGGGAGCCCCTGCCAAGTCTTTAAATAGCTGCCCGACCCCCCCATGCAACCCTGCAGACCTCCTGGGCGCTGGAGTCCGGTGCCGGGAAATCGCGGAGTCTTCTCCCTGACCTGGTGTTCCCCACACCTATCTCAGCCTGGCAGGTGGGAAGGGGTCCTGTCACACCATCAGCGGCAGGACAGAGCCCCACCACCCACCTACAAGTTACGGGTGTCTGTGTGTTCCTGGGGACAGTGCTACTGCTCTGGCATGACTTGACTTGCAGTAAAATGGAAGCAACGACAATGATGCTTCAGGGTTGTTAAATGTATACAAAATGCTTAATGAGGGTGATTAAAAGAATTAAATGTATTATGTACACATACCAACTCGCCGTAATGAATGTAATCATCATGTACTGCAGACATGTGCTAATAAAAATTTAAAAATTAGCCAAGCAGGAAAACTAAAAAAAGTCCTGGGTACATGGTTGTCTTCCCTTGCTGCTTTTGCTCCTTCTTACAGACGTACATGTCTCCCTTTCTCTTTCCTCTCGCGCTCTTCCTTCCCCCTTCCTCCTCCCCTTCTCCTTCTGACAAAGCCACCTCCATTTTGTAAGGACTGCGCCTTCTTTCCAAAGCTGACCGGGAAGGGAAAGAATTTTCTAAATCGGTATCACACGTCCGCCTGTCACCTTAGTCCAGGCGAGAGGGGAGTGAGAGGAACCCCTCCGTCCGTGTGGAGACGCCCCTCTGGGCGCCCCGGCCCGAGGCAGGAGGCGGCCACTTTCTCTTTAAATGCAAATCACCTCTCGCCAGCTTAGCTCCCATCCGCTCGCGTTCCCGAGAGGACAGCGCAGAGGGCGGAGGAACTTGCACCGAGGCGTCACTCGGGACCCCAGACCTCCAGGTCAGTCGCCCCCGGCGGAGTGCGGGCGGGAGGGGACGGGATGACGCGCGGTGACGCTCGGTTTGGGAGATCCCGTTCTGCACACGGCTTGGGGGCTGAGAGTGGGAAACAGGCCCCGCGTGGTCTCATCTGCTCCTGGGGAGCAGGGCCTCTTGCTCCAGTTCTGTGCAGTCCCTCACTAGGTCACACTGCTGCAGGGGAAGGCAAAAGATGCACCCGATCCCCCCCCCCATCATGCCCCTGACCCAGTCCGTACCAGCCGCCTTCAGAGCTTGTGCCTGCCCTCCGCCGTCCCTGAGCCTGGAATCAGGTTTGGTGGCAGCAATGTGGAGTGAGACCCCTGGGAGAAGGACCGGGAAGACCGGAGGCTCTGCACTGGAGGCAACTAAGCAGTGCCAGCCACAGGCGCAGCCATTGTTGAAGTCGCGGGCTACCAGCTGCCTGACCACCCACCCCAGGGACTTTCTCACAAGACTGAACAGCTAGAAGCGGTGCTGGGGAACCCCTGGGAGTCCCTGGCATTTGCAGTTTGGAGTAAAGTAGAAGAAGAGGGATGCCAGTGGGGGAGGGGCACTAGGAGCCCAGCCCTGTGTGCCCTGGCGTCTGCAAAATCTTATCATGGTGGACACTGGGACCTTCCCAGATGCCCCCACTCTCACTTTGGTTGCCTCTCATGCCCACAGATAGGTCAGCATCTGCCAAGGCATTTGATAAGCAGAATGAGACCTGGTGAAGACACCCATAATATTTATTTGGGTTCCTGACAGCTCACATCCACCTGCCTCCCCTCCATTTCCTCTCCAGCTCCACCCTTTCAGCCACGGGACCAGGAGTCCGAGTGGCACCAGGATAGTCTGGTCTAGTCCTTTCAGGCAGAAAGAGACAGAGGGTGGGCCTTGGAAGGTCCTTCATGTGCACATTCAGGCACTCAGCAGCAGGTACTGCCATCTGGCCCTGTACAGAGGGGACAGAGACTCTGACAGTTGTGAGAAGACAAGCACAAAGGTCCCAGGGCCCTTTCTTTGTGGCTCTCAGGGGTTGCTGGTTGAAGGGAGGACTTTGCTCCTATCTTAGTAGGGTTGCTTCTTCTGCAGGCCTGAGGCCCAGTCAGCATCCAATGGATGACAAAAAAAAGAAAAGGAGTCCCAAGCCCTGCCTGGCCCAGCCAGCTCAGGCGCCAAGCACACTTCGCAGGGTCCCAGTGCCCACGAGCCACAGTGGCTCCTTGGCGCTGGTACTCCCTCATCTGCCATCCCCAAAGCAGCGGGCCAAGTTCAAGAGGTGTGTAAAAAAGGGAAGCTGGGCAAACAGGGAGGGTCTCCAACTCTGGGATGAGCACTATAGGGAAGAAGGAATGGGGGCCTTCAGCTCCTAAGCAATAATTGATGACCCCCCACCCCCCAGCACTGGCCCCAGCTGGCCCCTGAATGCTCAGAAATGACTCAGAACCAGGGCTACCCTTAAGTGCATTGCTAAAAGCCAGGTGGGTGGCTGGGATTGAACAGTGTGAGGCTATACCTTGGCGGAGGGAGTGAGCAAACTGCCAGGAACTGAAAGCCAGAGGAGGGTACTGGGCACCCTGAAGAGGGACGCATGTTCTAGGCTGGGAGACTCTGGGAGACTCGCTTGGCATACAAACCAGAGAAAGATTTTGCCTGGAAGGTTTCAGGAACAGCAGGTGGTTGGGGCCCTTGAAGTGTCGGTGAACAAGAAATAATTGGAAGATACCTGGGTATACAATTTGAATTCTCTGCTGAATTTTTTTAAAATGATTGGGAATTCGCATCCTACCCTATAACTGCCCATGCATGTTTGCACCAATACAAAGTGTTCTTTCTCTAGCAGTTCAAATTCTTTCTCTAAATGTTCCCCTGTGGCTTTGTATGCCACCTGCCTGAAAGGCATGATTGGAGACAGCCTCTGGGGGTGTGGCTGAAGCCTGGGGCTGGGATGAGAACAGTAGGAAATACAAATGGAAAGGAAGGCAGGCCAGGCTGGCAAGGACTTCAGTGTATCCTGAGGAAATGGAAAATTCAGAAATTTTTAGAACAGAAACAGGAAGACGGGGGTGGGGGGGTGGGGGGGGAGTGTGTGAGATAGCTTTGGTAGTAATAAAGGAGTACTTATCCCCAAATTCAGTGACAATCAAGGAGGACAAATGACTCATCCAGAATAACAGGAGAGTAAGTGAGGCTCTCAGAAACTCAGACATCCACCTGGCATGGTGGTACATGCTTGTAATCCCAGCACTTGGGAGGCTGAGGCAGGTGGATCACTGCAAGTCCAAAGCTACTGGGCTACATAGTGACACCCTGTACTCAGGAGCCCCCTTACAGGCATGGCTTTGAATATGTCATTAGTGGAAAGACTTCTTTTTACCTCTTACCCCTCCATACCTCTCACTCACTCCCCTCCCTTTACCCCTTCTGGTCCCCAGGACAGGGCCAGAAGAACAAACATCAACTTGTGTTGGTGACTGGATGGGCAGATGAATTAGTGTATAGACAGATGGTACAAGAGATCCAGGGGGGCCTGGCTGCCCTCCACCTGGTGACCATGGCCATGTCCACCCTACCCAGAGTAGGCAAGGAGAAATGCCGCCCGGCGCTGGCTGGAGGTGGGGGCGGCCCTGCAGGAACACCCCTGCAGCACTCCTTCCTGACCGAGGTGACCGATGTGTATGAGATGGAGGGGGGACTGCTGAATCTGCTCAATGACTTCCACTCAGGCAAGCTGCAGGCCTTTGGTGAGTCCTGGGTCTAGGGAGAGAGGGGACTGGGTGGGCTGGACGTCCTGTTCTCTGGGTTGTGGCTGGGGCCAGGGTCCCAGGGCCCTTCCCCAGGCTTAGATGGCGGTGGACACTGTCCAGGGAAGGAATGCTCCTTCGAGCAGCTGGAGCATGTGCGAGAGATGCAAGAGAAGCTGGCCCGACTGCACTTCAGCCTGGACGTGTGTGGGGAGGAGGAGGACGAGGAAGAAGAGGACGGGGTCACTGAGGGGTTACCAGAGGAGCAGAAAAAGACAATGGCTGACCGCAACCTGGACCAACTGCTTAGCAATGTGGGTCTCGAAGAAGCTGGGTGCTTTGGATCCTGGGGAACCTGGGGTGGGAGGAGATACGTTTTCCCAAAGCCATTCTTGGCCTCTGCTGAAAAGGTGGGGCTACATGGATCCAAGAGCTGTGAACCCCTCAGTCCAAAGCCCCAGAGCAAGGGAGTTCAATCTGGTCCCCCTACTCACAGAAACCTCCCTTTCTTTCTGTTGACAGCTTGAAGATCTTAGTAATTCTATGTATCCTTTTGAAGGGAACTGACAATGTGCCTGTGTTTCCCAGAGGACAAAGGGATGAGGGACAGGAGGAGGTCAGTTTCTCCTCCCCCTCTCCCTCCAGGATACTCATACTTAACCAGCATCCCACCTCTTGCAGTCTTACTGAGCAGCACTAGGCACAAACTGCCCCCACCCAGGTAAAGGCATATGGGAAGAATTTCTCAAATATTCAGGGAAATGTGGGTGCAGGGAATATGTTTTACCTACTGATCAAAATCGTGGCAAGAACTTTAACTGACACCAATCCCCGGCAAAACCCGTCTGATGTTCTCCTACCCTTTCAGCATTGAACAACTGCGTTTACTAATGTAAAATAAGTCCTCATCTAGATAGACCCTGTTACGTACACACGCACGCACACATACGCACACACAACAAGCACGGGTTCACCAGCTCATTTTACCTGCATGCTCGGGATGAAAAGAGAGAAAAGGGTTGAGGGGCCTACCTAGCGAGAAGGGCAAGCAGAGCAGACTGGGGGTGTGGCAAGGTGATCGCGCACTTAGTGGGCCTGCGTGAGCCCCAAGCTTCCATCGCAGCAGCAAATGCACAAAAAGAAGGGCAAGTGAGGACTGCAGCTTCAGGCTATGGATGACCTTTCCCAAGGCCGGCCGTGGAGGTGGGATGGGAAGACAGGTGGCAGGGAGGACTGGAATTCAAAGCTTCACAATCCTTGACTGGCACAGACAGAAGCTGCATCTGGCGGAGAACGCTGAGCCTGAGGAGCAGTCAGCTGCATAGGTGCTAGGAGCAAGGCCAGCCTGCCTCTCTCATTCCTTTTAAACTGTGACTTTTTACGGACTCGGGAGGATATTTGGCAGCCCCCCAGGTGCTATGGGGGAGGGGGGCATTGGATGGAATTAAAGAAAGAAAGAGATCGGCTTCTTGTCCTCCTTGTGTCTCTCCCTGAGACAGCACACTCGGTTTGTGCACCTCACAATTTTCTGCGGGGGCCGGTAGTGCTGGGGATCGAACTCAGGGCCTTGTGCTTGCTACGCAAACACTCTGACCACTGAGCTAAATCCCTAGCCCCTGCACACTCGGTTTGGAGGCTCCACTCCCTCAGTACTGGACGCCCTCAGCTGCTCTGGTAGGAGACTCGGGGGCGGGTGCACCTGATCCGGAAGAAGAGTCTAACCCGGGCAAGACGGACGTTGCCTTGGAGACGGGGTGGGGTTCTGCGCCTGCGCACGCTTGGAAAGGGCGCCACCTAATGACGTACTGCGCAGGCGCGCGACAGCGGCGGTTGGAATCCCTTAGATGGAGTCGGAGTTGGTCTTTCGGAAGGTGTCGGCGCTACAGGTTTGTTGTGGGGACGGGCGGGCGGTGCGCCTAGGGGTTTCGGTCTGGACCCTTCCAGCGAGATGAAGCTGTCACGGTCAGTTCCCTACCCGTGTGCCAGACCCTGGATGTGCCACCACACCCCGGCCACACTGAAGAATGGCGAGACCCACGGACTTCTCTGCGCGCTCCTGGGCGTCGGGGAAAGAGCTGAACTCCCGAAGCCCCAGCGTGCACTGTCACCTGTCTTTCTCCATGGCCGTGACCCCTCTTGCACTCCAGGGATGACTGACCCAAGAGGCCCCTTCTTAAAATGATTATGGTCTCTTCCCCACCTCCTCTCCCGTTCAACACACCAGGCCTGCGTCCGGGGCTTCTTGGTCCGACGGCGGTTCCAGAGCCTGCGAGCTGAGTATGAGTCGATTGTACAGGAGGTCGAGGGAGACCTGAGCACACTTCAGTGGAGTGCGGGCCGAATCCCCAGGCCCCACTTTCTCTCAAAGGTATCACACACCCCAGGGGGAGAAGGGAGGGGAAGGAGGACCTGAACAGGGGATTCAAGGGAGCGGGAGAACCCACTATTCTGCTGACAAGCCTCTGTCACTGGACGAGACAGCAGACTTGCTTCCACACACACCATTCCTTAATCCTGCCGACTGTCCGCTAGACCATGGTGCCAGATTCATAGAGAGCTTTACTGTAGGGCTCTCTGATTTCTCAGAAGGCAAAATCCCATCGCTCCTGGAAAGCAGGAAAGAAAATACCAAGTCCAGAGCAGGAGCTGTGGAGCCACCTCCCCTGTAAAGAGCCTGAGGAAGAGGCCATCTGGGAGGAGATGGCACTGAAGAAGTCAGGAGAGAGCTCAACAAACCCAGGAAGTCTCTGCAGAGATGACGGCCCCTGGCTTCAGGTTGAGCACAGCAACAAAACCGGCAATCCCAGCCAAGAGGCGACCAGAGAAACATCAAGGATAGAGGACCCAGGTACTAATACTAGATCAGGGCAAGCCCCTGACCCTCTCTGGGCCTTAGCCTCCCCATCTGAAAAGTTAAATATGCTAGATACGCTGTGACCCCTTCCTCTTCCCTCTGCCTGGTTAGGGGAGACACATGGGTGGGCAGCAAGGGGTCTAGCTCTGAAGGCATTCTTCTTTTCTTCCCGCCTTCAAAGAAGCCACAAGTCCAGGACTATCCCTCAGCCATCATGAGCTCCAGGAACTCCAGTACCACCGAAGCCATTTGGCCATGGAACTGCTATGGTTACAACAGGCCATCAACAGTCGTAAAGAGGTAGGTCCTAACCAGGAACTCTGGGTAGGGGTTAAGCCTGCTGTGCCCAGGCCTGCATGGCACAGTATCTCTCCTCTCTCAACAGTATCTAATTCTCAAACAAACACTGACATTGCCAGAAGCAGGCCAGACCAGAGATGAGCTCAGCCTGCACCCAGACCATGGAGGACAGGCTTGTGAGAAGGTGTGCAGGCAGCCAAGTCCACTGCTGGAGGACCAGTCCTACAGAGATCAGACAACTGGAGAACTCGACCTTCCAGATGACTCCTGTCAGAAAGGCAAATCACAACCTTACAAGTCCCCAGAAAGTCTGGTTGCTACCAACAAAACCACTGCTAGGACTAAAGGCAGGGAACCATGTCATCGGAAGGCCGGACCACCGCTGCTTATAGCATCAGATGACCAGGCTGGAGGGGACAAGGTTACCAAAGGGCCAGACTACAGGGGACAGACCTTTAAAGGTACCTTCCTGCATCAGATGAAACTTCTGGAGGACCAGACCCCTCAGGCCCTCAGACTTACAACTCCCTGTTCCGGGAAGTCCAGGACACAGCTACCTGCACTCCGTGAGGACCCAGATGTTAAGGACAAGTCTCCCAGAAAGGCAAACCACAAAGAGCCTGATTACCAAACAGCCAGGCCACAAGAGTTGGGCCCGTCAGAGGACCACATCATTTGGAATGGAACTTTGGCAGGGCCAGAGCATGGTCATCTGGATTACAGGACTAAATCACACAATGATAGAAGTTCGAAAGACAGAATGTCCAGTGAGCCTAGTCACAAAGAATGGAAAAACCATAGGATTGAACTTTGGAGATCAAGGCTGCCTGAGAACCTGTCTTCCACAGGATTAGACGAGACCAGAGAGGACCAATGGAGGGGCAGACCATTGAAAACAGGACCTCCAGGCTAGACCCTGGAAAGCCAGGGAAGAAACAGGTTCTAAGGGGGAACACTGAAAGATCAGTGGAGAAGGAAAGCCCTTATCCTGGTACCAGCTTTACCTTCTACCCTCACCCCATCCAGCAGTAGCTACTGGGGCCGAGAGGGACTGGAGTAGACACTCAGCGTGAGTAGAGGGAAAAGGACAAAGGATACCATTTCATCCTCTGCCTGTGGCTCAACCCAGACTTCAGGTTAAGCAGTTACCTGGGGAAAGTAAAGTGGGAAGCCTGGGGAATAAAGGTTTTTCTTGGACTCTGAGGCTGACTGCTTCCATGTCCTGCCCCTGGGTTCTCCTGTTCACTTCCTACTAGCAGGGGCATCATCCTCATGGCTAAGGAGCAGATTTAGCCATCTTTCTTGGAGGAACAGACCCCAAGCCAACCTCCTCTTGAGCTCAAACTACTGTATTGGGCTTCAGAGTGGCTAAGGCTCTGGAGAGTACTGAAACACCTGTTTAAATGGAATCTCTGCGCCAGGCATGGTGACACATGTCTGTGATCCCAGCACTTGGGATCACTGCAAGTTTGCAGGTTCAGGCCAGCCTCACCTAAATAGTGAGTTCAAAACCAGCCTTAACTAATGGGAATACTGTCTCAAAAAAAAAAAAAAAAAAAAAAGAAGGATCTCTGCTACTTCCTTTTATTGAGGCCAAGGGTAAGCCTTCATATAGTGACCATACCTATCCTACTCTTGTGAGGCCTCACTAAGGGCAGACTGGAGGAAACACTCCTCCCAGAGGCTCCCCCTGCCTTCCTGGGTGAGAGAGCAGGACTCCATCTCTGGCATAGTTCCCAGCCCGGCCTTAGGTTGCCTGGCAACAGTTCCGCGCGTCTCTGACTGAGGACATACTATGGCAGGTGGCAGTCCAGCAGCCAAGAGGGTAGTGGTGTACCGGAATGGGGACCCCTTCTCTCCCGGCCGCCAGCTGGTGGTAACCCAACGCCGTTTCCCCACCATGGAGGCCTTCCTTCATGAGGTGACATCAGCTGTGCAGGCCCCATTGGCTGTACGTGCCCTGTACACACTTTGTGATGGCCACCCTGTCACTGACCTGGCAGACCTGCAGAATGGAGGGCAGTATGTAGCTGCTGGCTTTGAACGATTCCACAAGTTCCAGTGAGTGGGGTGGGGCTCGTCAAAGAGCAGCGGGAGGGAGGAAGGAGCAGTAGCAATAGTGTGATCCCACACTTACTGTGTGTCAGGGGTTACACGTTTTCTCCTTTAACCTGGAGGTAGGTTCATTTCCAGTAGTTAGAGGGAGAAACAGTGAAAACCTGCCTGAGTACATGAGCAACAGATAGTTGAGCTGTAATTCAGACTGAATTCTTTGTTTTAGGCGGGTTGGGGGGGTAGCTTTGAACTATGTAGCCCAGGCAGGCCTTGAACTGGTGGCGATCCTGCTGCCTCAGCCTCCCGAATGCTGGGATCACAGGTGTGCACCACTACACCTGGCTTAGATTGAATTCTATCCGGTACTAACACTTAAGCTCATCACAGCCAGTATCTGCCTGTGGGAAAGGAAGCCATTCTGCAGGTTGAATTTTTTTCCCCAAAAGTTCTCGATTAATCCCTTACCACCACCATCACCAAACACTCGTAGTCAGTCTGTGCCTTTCCTTCTGTTTAGGCATTCCAAACTCTCTTGTCAAACCAGGATCATTTCTACGTGGTGGGGCTGTCTGCCCAGGTGGGAGGAATTCAGGTTAACTGAGCTTCCAGCTCAGACTTGGCATCCAAGGCCTACTGTGAGCTTTCAGCTACGGTCGCTTACTATGATGTGAAGAGCAAGGGCTCAGAAGCTAGATGACTTAGAGTCTGGCTTAGTCACTTCCTGCGTGACCCTGGGCAAATCACTTCTCTGAGCCTGACAAAATGGAGATAAAACCAGCGCTTGTTGGGAATTTGGCTCAATGGAAGAGCACTCGCCTGGCATGTGTGAGCACCTGGCTCAGTCCCTAGTACTGCCCCCCCATCACAAAATCCACCTACCTCACGAATGAGAGAATTCCTAGGACATAGGACACTCGATGTACTCATTTTTCTCAACCTTATCTCTGAGACTGCAGTCTTTGCTTCCAGCCTGACTTAGCAGTTAAGGAATCTTAGGGCAGGTTCGGGTGCTAGCATCTGTTTCTGGACTGAGAAGACAGGGACACTTCCAGTGGGGAGGGATGCCTGGTGAGGCCCACACTTCGGTGGCTACTGGGCTGCTGACATCTCGGGCTCCCCATGATGACCCGTGACCTGTCTGTCCTTTCAGCTGTTTACCCCCCAGAGGGAAGGATCCAGGTGGGAAGAGCAGCAGACTACAAGTGAGTCCTGGGGGGTCGTCCCCAGCCTTTCTGACCTCCAACCCCTCCTGGGATTGCTTCAACTTGGTCTGGGAAGTCAGGGGCCCTGCCAGTTTCATGGGGTATGCTCCGCACACCCACCCGAACCTCCTGCTGTACTTCCTGGGTTGGGATTTCAAGACACTATCCCCTGCTCCTGTGCCAGCCTTTCACTTGTTCTCCAAGTTTGGTTCCCAAAGGAGAGAAAGTTGTGAAACAAACATGGGGGAAGGAGTGGTTAGAAAATGACTTCGCACCCTTTCATGACAAGAGTGGCCCGTCTCCCTGCCCCTTTTCTTGCCCAGCCCTGCTCACCCCACTCTCCTTAAACTGACCCACTTCTAACCAGAGGCCTTAGCTCACTCCTGATTTGAGGGCCTGACTTGGGTTTCAGGACTCTTCTGTGACTCACCAGCGGTGTGCTGGGCCCCGTGGACAGTGGCTGCCTGCAGATGCCCCCTGCTATATCCAGTGAGTGCCAGTGTCAGGGAGCAGGGGTCCAGATTCCTGTTTCAGTGAGAAAAGAAAGAGGGGGTAGGTTCATCCCAGGAGCCCACAGTTATGGGTAGGAAGGTAAGCCCAACATGCTTGATGGGTGAAAACGGACCAGTACCTTGATTCTTGGGCTACCCTTCCTTTCACACTTGGGGGGTCCTTGGGACTCTCCTTACCAGGCTGCTCTTTGTCTTAGTGTGTTCAGGAATGGGGACCTGCTAAGTCCCCCATTTAGTCTGAAGCTGTCCCAGGCTGCCATCCAGGACTGGGAAACCATGTTGAGGCTCCTGACTGAGAAAGCCAAGTTGCAGAGTGGGGCTGTGCACAAGTAAGTATGGGAAATTGGAGGGGCCCAAAAGTTCCCAGAGGACCCTCACTGATGTCAGCCGTTCCTGAAGATGGCGATAGGAAAGAATGTTCTGTCCAGTAGGCCTTCTGCCTATGCCACAGGGAGAGGGCCCTCTGGTCCAGCCCTCTAAGTGGGAAGAACCTGGATGACTAGGACCCAGAGGGTCAGAGGCTGGGAGTGCTTTGGAGTAGCAGTACCCACCTGTCACTGCCTGCTGAGTGTGAAGAGGCATCTTGTCCACCACCCCTTATCCTGCTCCCTTTCCCCCCAGACTCTGCACTCTGGAGGGGCTCCCACTGTCAGCAGGAGAGACTCTGGAGAGTGGCCATTATTATGTGGCTGTTGGAGAGGATGACTTCAAAGCCCTGCCCTATCTGGAGCTGCTGGTGCCCAGCCCCTCCCTGCCCAGGGGCTGTTGGTATGTATGTGAGAGGTGCAGGGCCACAGGTCATAGCAGACAGAGCCACCCTCTGGTCTACATGCCCTGACTCCTATCATCCTCTGCCCTCT
This sequence comes from Hystrix cristata, assembly GCA_004026905.1. Taxonomy (NCBI): domain Eukaryota; kingdom Metazoa; phylum Chordata; class Mammalia; order Rodentia; family Hystricidae; genus Hystrix; species Hystrix cristata. The sequence continues at coordinate 23,467 of PVJO010008901.1, read as the reverse complement.
ACAAGCCTTTCCTTCTGTCATTGTAGGTACCCCCCAGACCGGAAATACAGACCTCGAAGGCAGGGGGTAGGTGATGCAGAGGGCTGTGGGAGTGAGAAGGAAGAGGAGTGACTGGCTGAGAATTTGATGGCTTAGACTCTGACTTCATCTCTGCATCCTCTCCACAATCTTGTGAAACAGATTCTCATTTTCCAGTGGTAGACACTGAATAACTCCAATATGATTTGTTCAGGATGACACAGGTATTGACACAAGTATTGAGTGGCACAGGCCAGACCAGAAGTGCGATCTTCAGGATGGAGTTACAGAGCCTAATGCCTTCTTCCTGGGTTGGATGCTGGGAGAAAGAACTGGCATAGCAGCGCCCAAGGGAACTTGGCCCACCATCCTATTCTAGGCCTGAAGGGCTGGGGATGTGTCTCAGTGGTAGAGTACTTGCCTGCCTAGCATGTGGGAGGTGAGGTACTAGTTTAATTCCAGGAACCAAAAACAAAACAAAACACAGGCTAGGCGAGGTGGCACCTGCCTCTAATCTCAGGTATTCAGGATGCTGAGGCAGGAGGATGGGCAATTTAGCAAGACACTATCTCAAAAAATAAAAAGGGCTAGGGACTGTGAATTGGATTCAATCCTCAGTACCACACACATCAAGAAACAAAATAAAACAACACAAATAACCAGGCCTGAGCCCCCTGGCCTCCCAAGATATGAGCCAAGGAACATCGGGCATTAAAATAGGGGCCACAGTCTGGCCTCCCTGACATCTTCAAGAGCCAGGCAACAGTTGTTCTGTCCCTGGACAGAAGAGGGAGCAGGGAAGGAGGATGCAGACTATGAAGAGGATTGGCACTGCCTCTCCCAAGCTTCGCTGGGCATCGGGGCACTAGGGAATAGGACAGGTCCAAAGCCACTGTCTCTTTTTTTTTTTTTTTTGCTGCTGGGGATCCAACGCGGGTCCTTGTGCTTGCAAGGCAAGCACTTTAACCACTGATCTAAATCCCCAGCCCCCCACTGTCTCTTCTATAGGCCAAGTGCCACATGGTACAGGCAAGCCAGCCCTCTCCGAAGGAGCCAGAACAAATTGAGCCATCTGCTTTCTATGCCAGACCCCAGCAGGCCATTCAGCCAAGCAGCAAGCTCCCCATTCTGTCATTTCCATCAGGTGAGGGTCTCCCGGGGCTGTGGCCTCTCAGCCACACAACCACCACTACCTTTTTTGTATGTATGCTGGGGATTTAGCCCAGGGCCTTGTGCTTGCTAGGCAAGTGCTCCACCTCAGTCACCCTTTGGCAGTGACTCAGGATGATCACTGTCATTGTTAGGGAGGTTTGTAGAAACAGAATGCGCAGGTATGAAGCTCGCTCTGGCCTCAGCATAACTGTTTCCTACTCCCTTCTGCGTATGTCCTTGCTTCTTCATAAGGACTCGTCCTGTGGAAAAGACAAGGCTTATCTCAACAGGAGGAGGCTTCAGGAGTGGAATTCACAAGGGCTACCATCCGCTGAGGTGGTGGGGAATGCAGAACGAGGCTGGGGGAGGGGAAGGGGCTGCTAGAGAAAGTCAAGGGAAGAAGGCTGAAGGCTCCTCAGCTTGGGTATCAGCATCAGCTAGTGCTGCCTCCCTCATCAGGAGTTAAAGGAGTGTACAGGGCTTCCCATCCAAGAAGGGAGATGGCAGGAGCCCAGGAAGTAGCAGACAGTGAAGACACCTGGACAGAGGAACCCTTGGATCAGGTAAGTTTTTGGCTCAAGAAGCCATACTCACAGATGGGAGTTCTGAGCTAGATAGAAACTGGCAGTCCCTAGGATCAGTGTCCCACCCCATCCTGTCTCCCTACCCCCAACTCCATGATTGAACATAAGCAGATCTGACATGTCAGAACTTGGCTTGCTGTTTCATTCAATGAGGGAGCAGTTCCCAGTTTATCTCATCCTTTCCTTTCCTGGCTGGGGTGGCAGGATGGACATACTCATGGTTCCTTTCTCTGTGCTTCTCTACTTCTTCCAGAGGGCAGCACAGACAGTAGAAGAGGCCCTGCCCTCAGAACACCAGGGTGAGGCTGGGACTAGAGCTGTGTCCTCAGCCTCAACCTCTGCCCTACCATCTTGAAAGCCAAAGCTCCAGAGAGAAATCAGGGATGCTACTGAGTAACCACCTCTTGTCCTCTGCCTCCAGCAGCCTGTTCTTGAGAAGCCACGCTTACCCTGGGCTCATACAGGATGTGGCCACCTCAGCCCCTCTCCATTCTTCCTCTCCTAAGTTGTCTATTTTTTTTTTTTTTGTGGTGCTGGGAATCGAACTCAGGGCCTTGTGCTTGCAAGGCAAGCACTCTAATCACTGAGCTAAATCCCCAGCCCCCCTTCCTTTCCTAAGCCCACAGCCTGGACTCCCCTTTCTCTCTAAGCAGAGCAGCCCTAGCTGTGGATGCTGTTTCCTTATGGGATTCTCTGGCCAGAGAGAGCAGTGGTTCACTGAGCTTGGTAGAGAGGCCACAAATATAGGTTTGTTAAAATAAAAAAATACTAACCTCAGTCTGTTTAGTGTGGATTTATTGAAGGCTGCTATTGGACAAATGCTGCACTGCTGCTGCATTAATTATGTGGTGCTGGGGCTCATAGTTTGTCTGAGAGGGCTTGACAGTTGAGGATTTCCAGCTACCTCAAGGGTGACAGAGGCTGATAGCGCATTTCTCCCACTTGCCACTCTGATGCACTGTCTCGCCCTCAGTTCCACCCTGTCAGCCAAGGCACTCTGACTGAGCCCTGGGTCTCTCGGACCCATTTCTGACTCAGAGGCTGCAGCTGGCCCTTTCCATGCAGGTGGACTCTGTAGTCCATGGAGCCTGCCACCATGATAGTCCAGAGCAGGCCAGGTTACTGGTGGCTGGGTGATGGTGGTTTAAGATGTCTACAAGAAGAGCTGCTGGGCGGAGAGGCTGCTGAAAGTGAGTGTAAGGTCTCCCAGGCTGAATCCCAGCAACTGAACACCGCTTGAAGGCTACAAAACCCCATCGCTGCTCTTTTCTTCTTGTGATCTGTGAGGTAGCTGTTATCTCCAGAAAAGATGAGGAAGCTGGGCGCAGAGGGCGAGGCCTGGTCCATCTGCCCACTGCCTGCACTGCATGGCCCAGAGGCTTCCTGGAGACAGCAGAGGTGGAGGTGGGGTCGGTCCACTCAAAAAGTAGATGGTTGTCCCTGGGTCTTGCTCACTGAGCTCGTGATACAGAGTGTAATTCCTGTCACGGTGAGCACCATGCCAGCAACTGCTCCTAGGATAATGGGCAGACATCGAGGGACTTTGAGCCCAGCCATGCCAATAGGCAGAAGTCGGTATTGGGCCAGGGGAAGGAAGGACTCCGATGGGGCCTGGCCCCGATTCTCACCCCCAGCCTCTGTCTCCAGACTTCCACCCATGGGAGATGGATTCTGGGAAGGAACTAACCCAGGTATGCCGAGATCCGAGCAGCTGCTTCCCACACTCGCAGCAGCCTGACTTACGTTTTCCACCAACATCTTCTCCAAGGACCTTCCCAACAATTAATGTGAAGACAATGGCCAGAGAGTTACAGATGGGCACAGCCAGAGTCAGATCTGGTGGTCAGAATGAGAAGAACCCTGAGATGTAAAAAATGCCTTTCTAGGTACAAAATGGTCTCACTTCATTCCAGCATTTCTTCCCTTCCACAAAGGCATCATGAGCTTATTTTCCAGAAATGACAGCAAAACTCAGGACCGAAGCTGGGTCTCCTGACTCCAGTTCAGAGCTTCTGCAGGCTTCCAGTGCAAAGACCTGCATACGAGATCTGGGGCCTTCTTGGCGTGATAGTAAGAATGAGGTCTTTGCACGCCAAGAGAACTCCTAAAATTTCAAGGGCATCTGGACAGACAGGCAGGCATTTCAAACTCAAAGGATGCAGCAGAGGCCGGGCGTGGTGGCATGCACCTGTAATCCCAGCACTTGGGAGGCAGAGGCAGGAGGACTGCTGCGAGTTTGAGGCTAGTCTGGGCTATGTAGTGAGCTCAAGGCCAGCTGAACTACATAGTGAGACCCTGTCTCAAATCCCCAGCAGCAGAGGGGCTGGGGATTTAGTTCAGTGGTAGAACACTTGCCTAGCAAGCACAAGTTCAGTCCCCAGCACTACAAAATAAATAAATAAATAATTTTTTAAAAAGGATGCAACAGTGCCAAGCATAGCCATGTGTTAGGAACATCCTGTGTGATGGGTGCTTTGCATACACATTTAATTTTCACAACAAAACTGCAAGGAGACCGTAAAGGCAACAAAGGCTCAAAAAAGTCAAATAATTTGAGGCAAACTGAAGGTTTAAACCAAGGTTTGGCTGGGTGTGGTGGTGGATGCCTGTAATCTCAGCATTTGGGAGGCTGAGGCAGGAGAGTTGCCACGAGTTTGAGGGCAGCCTGGGCTACACAGTGAGTTCAAGCCCAACCTGAACTACATAGCAAGACCCTGTCTCAAAAAACAAAACAAAACAACCCCCACCAAGGTCTGCCTTACTCTAAAGCCTATTTTTTTACTCAACTAATTAGATACAAACAAAGCAAAACATCAGGTGAAACACATTCTGTTTCCATCTCTGCTCAGATTCCAGTCTTGCAGAGTTAAAGAAAAGAGAAATAAAAATGTCTGAAGTAGGAGGCTGGGTACCTGTTCAGGATTTAGGGCTGGGCCTCAGGTAGAGGTTACTGTGGCCCAGGATCTGTTCCTTAATTCTGAAGAGCCAAGGGACTGATTTCCAATAAACAAACCAAAAGAAATGGGCTAATGGCATTAACAACACAGTATTGGGGATGAAGCAGAGAAATTAAAAAAAATAAAACAGAATTGTATACTTTCATTTGTCAAAGCCGGGCATGGTGGCACATGCCTGTAGTCTCAGAACTCTGGGAGCCTGAGGCAGAAGGATCACAAATTTGAGCCCAGCCAGGGCAATGTACTTTTTTTTTTTCAGTGGTGGGGATTGAACTCAGGGTCTTGCACTTGCTAGGCAAGCACTCTAACCACTGAGCTAAAGCCCCAGCCCCTCCAGGGCAAATTTAACAAGACATTGTCTCAAAAAATGTAAAAAAGAGTAGGGATGTAGCTCAGTGTAAAGGAGTTCATTCAGACCCCAGTACTGAAAAAAGAAAAAGCAAAAAAGCAAGCTACTAAAGAAAAAAAGAAAAAAAAAAAAAAAAACAAGCTACTTGTTTGTAATAAGATTCATAACTGCAAGCCGACTGGCATGCTCTCAGGCCTTACCTGCTGGGGGAGAGGAGCAGAGAATGGTCATGTTCTTCATCCCCTGTGTTGGCCCCAGTGTGGCTGCCTTTACCTGTCTAATACTCCTACCTACACAGAGTAGTTTTTCTGACTTCACCCCTTATGTGGAATGTTGTGGCTGCTAAGGACTGGTTTACAACAGCAGATACGGGGGTAAAGAGCACAGTGGAATGGGAAAGCAGAGCGTTGCTTTCCCTATATAATTGTGGTTAAATCATTCAAACTTGCTGAGCCTGTTTCACCACACATAAAACAGTGATAGCAACATACCACTTCTCTTTCGTAGGGCTGTTGTGAGGTGAATTATGATAATATACACATGTTCCTTGGCTGAAGTAGATGCTTAATAAACAATGAACACTGTTTTATTAGAAAAGATGGATATTAAAGGACAGGGATCAAGCAGTAACAGGATCCAAACATTGCAATTTTCTCAAAACTTGGTAAACGGCCAGCTACAGTGAGTTCATTAGGCCAGAAGCTTTCCAACTTTATTTCTTGTAGAACCGGGGACTGATCCTAGAGCCTCATACATGCCAGGCACTGAGCTATATCTTCAGACCTTTAGTTTATTTTTTATTTTAAGAAGGGCCTCATAAGTTGCTTGGCTGGCCTCAAACTTTGGATTCTCCTGCCTAGGCCTCGTGAATAGCTGGGGTTACAAGTATGTGTCACCGCACCAGCTTCAAATGCTTTATAGTTTTATAACAAGCCCCAAATGTAAATCCTACGAACGCAGAGAGACTCTAGTTGAAACTAAGGTGGCAGATCTAGAGGCCATCTTGTCGCCCTGCCTTCCTGTGGCCTCTGAGGTGTTCCATCAAGTCCCCCGGAGAGTCTTGACTCCATGGGAGACAAAACCAGTAGGGGAATTTTCATAGTAAAGTTTAACAGCAGAAACTTTTTTGGGGCTTTACTTTTTCTTTTTCTTTTTTCTTTTTCTTTTGGTGCTCGGGATCAAACTCAGAGCCTTGTGCTTGCAAGGTCTTTTATTTTTTTGAGGGAGGATCTCACTATGTAGCCCAGGCTGGCTTCAAAATGGTAGGGATCCTCCTGCCTCAGCCTCCTGAGTGTTGGGATTACAGGTGTGTACCACCATGCCCAGCTCAAAAGCATAAATTTTAAACATGCCTTCAAATCTTTTTGCACCGACTTAAGACAGGTGAAGTTTTCTAAATTCATTTCCCTTTTTTTTTTTTTTTTTGTGGTACTGGGGACTGAACCCAGGGTCTTCACATTGAGCTACATCCCCCACCCTTTTTATTCTTTGAGTCAGGGTCTTACTAAGTCACTACATTGCCCAACTTTGGCTCCAACTTGGAATCCTCCTGCCTCCGCCTCCAGGGTGCTGGGATTACAGGCCTCTGTGCCTGTAAACTCATCTCTTAAATGAAGATAATCATCTGTGCTGCACATGAGCATGATGGGAATTAAATAAAATATATAGAGCAACTTTTTTTGTGGGGGTGCTGGGTATCAAACTCAGGGCCTTAACTTAGGGAATTAAATAAAATATGTAACACTAACACAGTATCTGATGCAGCTGAGGTCAGTCAACAAACATGGGGAGAAAAAAACAGGAGGAGAAAGGAAATTTATTGAATTCCTGCTGTGTACCAGGTACTCTGCGAGATGCTTCTCATATACTGAGTTTAATCTTTACAATGCCACGAAACTGGCTCTATAAAACCAAGCTTCAAAGAGTGAGTTTGCTCTAGGTCAGGCAGGTAGCACCCAGTGGAAGCTAAAGTATCAAAGCCAGCACTTTGTGCAGTGAAATGAGTCTTTGCTGCTGCACAAGACTGCCAGGCTCCAGGCCCAGTGTGCCCTGTGAGTCAGAAAAGGCACAAAAAAGGAAGCAGGACTGTAGATGTAGCTCGCTGGTAGAGTGCTTATTTAGTGTGGACAAGGCCCCAGGTTTGATCCTCAGCATAGAAAACAAAGCACAAAGAGGGAACCAGAAACAGGCACAGGTGCTCCCTCTCCAGAATGAGTCTTCTGGGTGGTGTCTACCACTAAGAGCAGTTTAAAGCCAGAGACCCACCTGTTGATGCCAAGATGAGGTAGTAGAGGAGGGAGCCACACTGGTTGAGCAGAAAGGGCATCAGGTACTGGAAACAGTAGAGATTCAGGTCAACATGATTGCTTGACTGACAAGCACTGCCTTCTTTGAGCTTCAAGCATATGCTTTTCTTTGGAGGGAGGGATAGTTTTAAGTACCCAGGGAACACTAAGCCCTCTGAGGAGGATCCTTCCAGGACAAAGAGAGAAACACACTGAAGACCACACCTTTGCCTTAAAGGCCTCTCCCTCAGCTCTGCTAGTTCCTATCTTCCCATTCCACAAAGCCTTGAATACTAATGTCAACTCTCCAAGAAACCTACTCCAAGTCCCCAACTCCATCCTGCCTCCACTGAACTCACACAGCACTTAGCTGGCCCTTTCTTTGCCTTTAACCCTGAGAAGTGCTTATGTCCATGTCTGGTCTTGCCCATTAGACTCAACTGGCAGACTTGGGGTCAAAGGCTGTTGTCTTCCTCTCCAAGGCCAATTTGAGCCCCAAGTCCTCTCTCTGGAAAGGCCCTCAATACAGAAGTTACCTTTTATAATAGGAGGCATCACAATACTAAAGTATTAAAAAGTAGCCATATACAGAGATTTATGAATGAACTAGTGAATTGGCCCAATCGTCACAACTGCCAATGAGCCTCCTGCCTCAGCCTCCTGAGTGCTGGGATCACAGGAGCGTTGCCACCATGCCTGACTTCTCATACATGCCTTGTAAGAGGGTTATCATTGTAATTCCTGTTTTACAGACGATGAAACTGAGGCTCCCGGAAGATTAATGTCTCATTCTTCCATGAGCTTTTGCTAAATTCTGATCCAGACCTATTCGACTCCAGAGAACAAAGGCTTAGTGGCCACTCCTCTGAGGGAAGCCGTTCACAGACGCACCTCAGTATTCAAGAAAAGGGTCTTCATCTCCTGCAGCAACTGTCGGGCCCAGTTCCGCTCGTGAACCTGCTGCAGGCCAGCGGAGGCCCGCTTCAGCAGCGGCTGCGTGCCACCCCACAAGGCGGCTACCAGCACCAGAGCCAGCACTTGCCCTGAATGCAGAGAGATGGAGATTCGAGTCACCCTGACCCCCAGCCCCAAACGGCCGCCCACCCGGCCTCGCCCTCCTCTGGCCAGGTAGCTCCAGCTAGCCGCCCGCTCTCCGACCCGTCGGCGGGAGGCTGGGGAGATGAATCCAGAAGCCCGACTTTTGGGGATGCCGAAGAGGAAGGAGAGTAGGAAATGAACTCGGGGTGGGGGTCAAAAATCAGAGGAGGGGCGAAGCCGACTACCCACCCAGAGACGCCGCCATGGCAACACTGCTCTTTCTACTTCCGGGAATGAGAGGGCGGTGCTATAATCCGGAAGTGACCTCAAAAGCCTTCTTTCCGGTTCCACTCACGTTGCTGCTCTTCTCCCGTCACCTTCGGAATGGTGAGTTCCTCAGAGTTGCTGGTATTGCGGTAGGGGTCCCGGGACGCGGCTGGGACCCATTTCCGGACACTGACACTGCCCTCCTGTCCCCACAGAAGCCGATACTGCTGCAGGGCCATGAGCGGTCCATTACGCAGATTAAGTATAACCGCGAGGGAGACCTCCTCTTCACCGTGGCCAAAGACCCCGTGAGCGTCTGCGCAAGGGCGGGCGGGACGGACGCAGGGGGCGCGGGAAGGGCCAGTGCGTTCTGCCAGGACTGTGGGCGGTACGAGCCAGTTTGCCCCATCAGGGGAAGCGAAGAACGCCCCATTTTGAAAAGTAGGGAGAGACTGTCCCGAGGATAGGTCGGCGAGAGCATTCTATCCGGGAAAGGTGGCAAATAACTCGATTGTTGGTAGGAGAGAGTACCCGGGGAGAAGCAAAACAAGAGACCATTGTGGAAAGGGGGTAGGCACGAGGGTCGGTGACCAAGGGCGATTCCTGAGAACGAATCCATTCTACCAGAATAGGAGAACAGACCAGTTCTAGGAGACAGAGCTGACCCATGGGAGGCAGACTGTGCCATTAGGAACCGGGGAGAGGCTGGAGGTGTAGCCCAGTGGTGGAGCTTGTACTTAGCCTGCCTGAGGCCCTGGGTTCAATCCCTAGCATCAAAAAGACAAAAGAAAAAGACACAGGGGACTTAGTGAGCGTCCACCTAGTCTCAGTCCAGTCTCATACGCTGTCACTAAGTCCACAGTCCCTCATGGTACAGCTTTTTGAGGTACCTGCATATGGAAGCTGTTAACTAGTGATTAACAGTGGGGACTCTGAAGTCAAACAGACTTGATTTGATTTCCTGTAACTGCATCCACTGGTCATGGGACTAGGAGCATGTCATTTAACCTTTTTTTAGTTGCTTTCCAGTTTATAAAACCATGGATACTTAAACCCAGGAGAGTAATATTTATAATATGCCCTTTAAAAAGATGAGATAATTTTTGTAAGGAGCTTAGCACAGTATCTGCTGCATGAATGCCTAATTAAGGTTAGTCACTTACATTTTAAATTCTTTAGATGTAATTTTATTGGAACCTCACAGCCTCACACTTTGAAGAAGGGCTTACTGTCTTGGCCTTTTTGTTGTTGTTGTTGTTGCAGTTGCAGTGCTAGGGATTGAACCAGGGCCTTTCACATGCTGAGTAGGTGCCCTACCTCTGAGCTACGTCTCCAGCCCCTGTGTGCTGGCCATTTTAAAGATGGGAAATGGGAGACTGCTGGGTGTGGTATTGCACACCTGTAATGCCAGCATTTGGGAAGCTGAACCAGAATTGCCAAGAGTTCAAGGCTAGCCTGGGCTACATAGTCAGCTCAAAGCCAACTCGAATACACTTCAAAAAAACAAAACAAAGGGGTTGGAATTTAGCTCAGTGGTAGAGCACTTGCCTAGCAAGTGCAAGGCCCTGAGTTTGATCCCCAGCACAAAACAAAACAAAACAAAAACACCATAAATATGAAAGCTGAAGCTCAGAGGGAGAGGTACCATATTTGAGATCATTCAATGAGACAGTGATAGCAGGCACTGGAACCCATATTTCTCTATGACCAGTTGCTCTCACTTGGGTAGGACACCAAAGCTACTATTTTTCTGGGCTGGAGAGCAACTTGACCTTTTATTCTTCTCAGAGATTGAGTCCAGGAAAAGGTTAGGCTGATGAATGAGGATACCTTTGCACTTGATCTTAGCCAGAGGGCCGAGAAGCGATGAGGATACCTTTGCAAGCTTGATTTCCCTGCTATTTACCTTCAGGAAGGCAGGAGAATACAGTAGCTGATCTTTTCATCAGCTCTTCTGCCCAATAAGTGAACAGGAGAGAGCAGAATTAGCTTGGCTAGAGGCCATGAAGGGTTCCCAGGGCAAACCAGGAGGCCATTGCTCTTCCTGGGATGTAAACCATCCTGTCATTTGACTCTAGATCGTTAATGTATGGTACTCTGTGAATGGTGAGAGGCTGGGCACATACATGGGCCATACTGGAGCTGTTTGGTGTGTAGACGCCGATTGTATCCTTGTTTTTGCTCTGAGTCTTGTGCCAGCAATGGAGATGCTGAGTTGGAGGTTGGGAGTTTGGGATGCTATCGTGAGTCTGGAGAACAATAATACCTCCTATTCTCAGTCTCTTCACTGACTGGGGAGACATTCAGGACAAGTTCCAGTTCTAGATGAGGAGTGTAAAATGCTCTGAGGTAAGAGAGAGGAAGAAAGGTCTTTGGGGTTAGACTGGGAGATGATCTGGTTGGCCTCCCAAGAGAATAAGGGTTCAGATGAAATTCGTTGTATTCCTTAACACCCTCTCCAGGGGACACCAAGCATGTCCTTACTGGCTCAGCTGACAACAGCTGTCGTCTCTGGGACTGTGAAACAGGTAAGCCTAGGTCATTTACTTTTTCAGCAAAAACTTGACTACCACAGTGTACCTGTCCAGGCAAACAGGTTCTGGGGAGTTGGAGATAAATCTAGAGATGATTCCCAGTCTAGAGAATATGAGACAATAATGAAACTCAATGAGATAAGAAGCATTACAGGATAATAAACATAGAGTACTGTGGAAGGCCAGAACTGGGCAACTGACTGCCTGGGATGGGGGTGGAAGCAGCCCGGGAAGATTTCCCAAGGTAAGTGTCATATGAGCTGGGGCTTAAAGGAACAGAAAGACGTCATCACTTTGGCACTTGCTGGAATAAAAGCATGGAATGGAAAGTATCATATCTTCCTTCTTAGAGGTTGGAATAGATAGCCAGTGGAGAAGATAAGGCAGGAGAATCAGGTTAGGTGAGAATGGGTTTTGAATGCCCAACTCAGGAGCTTGGCTTTGTCATGTAGCACTCCGTGGAGATGCCTGAGTGGGGAAGAGTGGTGGTCTGGTTCATCTTAGCAAGGTCCAGGAGCAGTGGAAGTGCTAGTGCTGAAGACAGAAAACATATGAAGCTGATCTGTTTAGTAAATATTTACTGGGCTTCCAGTTCCATGCTGGGCACTGTGGTCATGCAGAAAAATCAGACCAGGTCTTTGCTATAGAGGCGCAAGGTCCGAGAGGGACAGGTAGGTTGCAGTCCACTAGGAACGGTGCCACATTAGCAAGATGTCTGAGGAAGGACTGTGGGGAAGGAGTGAAGACTTAAGTGAAAGCATAGCAATGAGGGAGTGGTGGGCTGGAGTCACTGAGCAGGAGAAACTGTGGGATGCGGTGATGGGCAGGTGTTGAGTCATCCCTGTGGAGATAGTCAACCAGGGATGTCCCAGACTCTACCTGTCTCCAGGGAAGCAGCTGGCTCTCCTCAAGACCAATTCAGCTGTCCGGACCTGTGGTTTTGACTTTGGGGGCAACATCATCATGTTCTCCACGGATAAGCAGATGGGCTACCAGTGCTTTGTGAGCTTCTTTGACCTGCGGGATCCAAGCCAGATTGGTGAGGGCTGGGGGCAGGGCTGGGGTTGAGGTGAAGTATACAGCTCTGCGGACCAAGGCCTGACATCTGCTACCCACACAGACAGCAATGAGCCCTACATGAAGATCCCTTGCAATGACTCTAAGATCACCAGTGCTGTTTGGGGACCTCTGGGAGAATGCATCATTGCAGGCCACGAGAGTGGAGAGCTCAACCAGTATAGTGCCAAGGTAAGAGGACAATGACTCCCTTACAAAAGGCAGGACACCACAGTGGCTAGGAGCAAGATTTCACCACTTTCCTAGCTATGTGTTGTAGCTATGCGATATATGCACGTTACATACCTTCCTTGAGCCTGTTGATCTCCAAAATGTCTTAAGGGTCAAATGACATCAGATGTTTGACAAAGTCACAAAGTGGGGCTGGGGATTTAGCTCAGTGGCTAGAGTGCCTGCCTTGCAACCACAAGGCTCTGAGTTCGATCCCCAGCACCAAAAAAAGAAAAAGAAAAAGTCACCAAGTACCCAGGACAGGTTAACAATGGGCACAAATCATTTTTCTGCCACTAGAGTGCCAGGCCCTATTCTAGGCTTGAATGGTGGCATACACCTGTAATCCTAGCACTTGGGAGGCTGAGGCAGGAGGATCGCCTCAAGTTCAAGGCCAGCCTGAGTTACATAGCAAGACCCTATCTCAAAAAACAAACAAACAAAAACAAAACAAAATCAGACATCATACAGGGGGACACAGATATGCAAACAGCACATGAGTCAGATTGTGAATTGTGCCACCACAGAGACCTCAACCAAGCATGGCAGGTGCAGTGTGCCACAGAGGTGGTGGCAAGTATGTTAATGGATCTTCAAGCAGAAAGGATAGAATATTCCACAGGCAAAAGGAACAGCAAAAACAAAGGTCCTGGGGTTGAGGATTTAGCTCAGTGGTATGAGTTTAATTGCCAGCACCGCCCCCCCAAAAAAAGGTCCAGAGTTAAGGAAGGATATGAATTCTTCAAAAATCCTCGGAATGTTTCTGGGCAGACATTTCATGGGAAAGGTGGATAAGGACTAGATTTTAAAGGTCAGTATCAAGAGGTAAGGAGTTTTCTCTAGGCAGTAGGAATTTTTTTTTTTTTTTTTTTTGGTGGTGCTAGGGATTGAACTCAGGCCCTTGTGCTTGTAAGGCAAGCACTCTAATCACTGAGCTAAATCCCCAGCCCCCAGTAGGAATTTTTTTAAGTTTTTTTTCATTACTAAGGATTGAACCCAGGGCCTTTGCACTGAGCTACATCTTCAGCTTTCTTCCTCTTTTTTGAGACAAGATCTTGCTAAGCTGCCCAGGCTAGGCTCAACTTGTGATCTTCCTGCCTCAGCCTCCCAGAATGCTTGGTTTATAGGCACGTACCAGCACAACCAAGAGAATGGAATTTTTTTTTTTTTTTTTTGGGTGCTGGGGATTGAACTCAGGGCCTGAGCTTGTTAGGCAAGCACTATACCACTTGAGCTAAATCCCCAACCCCAGTATGGAATCTTTAAAAGGGTGTTGATGAGATTTTCTGTTTAGAAGGCTTCTGCAGGCTACAGCTTAGAGGATGAACCTGAACTAGCCAATAGGCATGAGGAGAAAGAGAGCTAGACAGAGTTAAGTGATAATGAGACCCCCATCTCAAAAGAAAAGAAAAAAGATGTCTAGAGGTGACTGATTAGATCGAAGGGGTGAGGAAAGGGTCAAGGCCAGGTTTTCTTAGGTTTCCAGGGAACAGTGGGATTTGGCGTGGTCAGAGTCTCACTCTCCCTCCTTCCTCAGTCTGGGGAGGTATTGGTGAACGTTAAGGAGCACTCCCGGCAGATCAATGACATCCAGTTATCCAGGGACATGACCATGTTTGTCACCGCATCCAAGGACAACACAGCCAAGGTGAGCCTGGGCAGGGGTCTGGCACAGCTTCACTCTCCCTCCCGCACACATACAACCTGCCAGGCTTGCCCCAAGAGGGCCTTTTACAGATTCTCCGTCTTGCTCTTTCCAGCTCTTTGACTCCACATCCCTGGAGCATCAGAAGACTTTCCGGACAGAACGTCCCGTCAACTCAGCCGCCCTTTCTCCCAACTATGACCATGTATGGGAACCCTACTCAGGCTTCCTGCAAAGGCCTCAGAAACCTTCCAGGATCATGCTTCTCTGGCAACTAGGCGACAGACACCAGGGGAAATGGTGTTGGGCTGAGAGGAGATTCTTAGGGCAGAGACAAGGCCAAATGATTGGGTAATCTCAGAGAGCTAAGCAAGAGGTGGCTGAAGTGGCTGTTCACCCTGCCTTGGTATCCTCTCATTGTGTTGTGGGAGATGTCAGGAATTTACAGTGCAGCGCTGTAAAGCACATCTGTAATCCCAGCACTCAGGAGGCCAAGGCAGGAGGATTACTGCGAGTTTGAGGCCAGCCTGAACTACATAGTGAGACCCTGTCTCGAAGGAAAAAAAAAGAACTTACAGGGCAGAGAAGCAGAAAATAGACCTGGCTGCCTTTTGGGCTCATCTGGACTTTTTCTTCCCTTCAGGTGGTACTGGGTGGTGGTCAGGAAGCCATGGATGTAACCACGACGTCTACCAGGATTGGCAAATTTGAGGCCAGGTAAAGGGGGAGAGAGCACTTCTAAACTACAGCCACATGGAGGGCAAACCATATTGGCGACTAGGAAGCACAGGCAGTGTGACGAATGTGTAACAGTGCAATTAACATCATGAACTGTGAGGCCTTGAGTATATTGTGTTTCTCTGCCTATGCTTCTCAACTGTGTAATGGGACAGTGATAATATACTTACATCATAAAATTGTGCAGATAAAATGAATGAGTCAATATTCGTTAAACTCTTAGAATACTGCCAAGCATGTACTAAGCACTTACACTAACTATATATTCAGACACTTCTTCATCTTACTTTGTTCATGTTCATTTCTCCTTACTCTAATTCCCTACTTTATTATTTTGCATTTTTTGGTGGGGGGTGCTGGGGATCAAACTTGGGGCCTTGTGCTTGTTAGGCAAGCGCTCTACCACTTGAATTAAATCCCCAACCCCTAGTTTGCATTTTGAGTACGGTTACCTCTGGTGTTTTAGAAGGAGATGGAGGATGAATTTATTGGCTCTCTCTACCCTCTGTCCTCCAGGTTCTTCCATTTGGCCTTTGAAGAAGAGTTTGGAAGAGTGAAGGGCCATTTTGGACCTATTAACAGTGTTGCTTTCCATCCTGATGGCAAAAGGTAGGGCCCACTGCTGGGAGGGAGCTCAGCCCGGGTCTCATCTCTGCCCCTTTCCTATGCTGGACCCTACAGGCTTGGCTCTCTCATAGCAGGCATCTGACTGGCCCCTGGCCATGTTTTTTCAGCTACAGCAGTGGTGGAGAAGATGGTTATGTCCGCATCCACTACTTCGACCCACAGTACTTTGAATTTGAATTTGAGGCTTAAGAAGCTGGATCTCCATCCAGGTCAGGGAGACTGCTCGTGGAAAGTTTTGGACTCTTAGAAATAAATTAGTTTGGTAATAAATGGTTTCTGGGTAGACATTTCATGGGGCCTGTCTCATCGTTCTCCCTCCTCACTGACACCCTAGCAGGCTGATGTCAATTGGGAATACATTTATTATGTAGGTCTTTTCCCTATACTGCAGACACTTCCAGGGTGAAACTTCAGTATTCTGGGCTAGCTCAGGTCGTAGGCACCCTTGTTCAAGGTCTAAGGTCTTGAGAGGC
Organism: Hystrix cristata; assembly: GCA_004026905.1. Lineage (NCBI taxonomy): Eukaryota > Metazoa > Chordata > Mammalia > Rodentia > Hystricidae > Hystrix > Hystrix cristata. The sequence continues at coordinate 7,513 of PVJO010008901.1, read as the reverse complement.
CTGAGGTTTCAGGAGGTCCTCAGTGACACTATTCAAGGAGCCAGTGCTCAGGGTTAGGTGTCAGCTGTAGCCGTTGGCTGAGAACCTTCTGTCTTCTCACTTTCTGTCACTCATTGCCACGCCTTCTCCCATGCTGCTTCTGAAGGCTCAGGTGGGTCCAGTGCAGAATCCCAGTCCAGTGCCTGAGGAGGAGGAAAACAGGTAGGGAAGCTGAACAAAGGAGGTGATTCTCCAGGAGTGGGACTACCTTGGCAGAGCTGTGGAGCTCTGGGGCTCCACAGAAGGGCAGATGGCCATGGGATTGAGGACGTAGAGCAGATTCTGGAGTTTTTGTTGCTTTTTTGGCTGGTTGAGCCCTAACAAAGGGAATATGTGAGTCCTTCACAGAGACATCTGTAGAGAGTAAGGGAGTGAATTTCCAACTAAGCCCCCTGGGATCCAGTGGGGGCAGCCCTGGTTTGTAGGGTAACAGCCATTCTTGGGCAGTGATAACCTCTCCTTTTTCTTGAAAATACTGTTGCCAGTAAGATCTTGTACAGGGCTGTAGAACAAAACAGGAAAAAGACTAAATCCTACTCCTTAAGGAGTTCTGTGCTGGGCATGGTGGCACATGCCTATAGTCCCAGCAGGAGGCCAAGGCAGGCAGATGACCAGGAGTTTGAGGCCAGCCTGGGCTACATAGTGAGACCCTGTTTCAAAAAACAAAGCTGTCAGTGGCTAAAGTGCTTGCCTAGCAAACACAAGGCCCTGAGTTTGATCCCCGGCACAAAAAAAACCCAAAAAACAAAGCTGTTTGAGCCAGGTCTCCATTATGGCTTATATCTATACATCCCCCACAAAGCCTCATATGCTCAAAAGTGGAGCTTTTGGAAGGTGGCTGGATCGTGGGTGTGTGAGACTAGATTAATCCACTGATAGATATAGATGATGGATTTACTGAAGAGGGAAGACCAACCCTGGGTGTAAGTGACACCAACCAATGGCTTATGGCCTGAATGGAATAAAAAGGGAAAGAAGAAGGAAGGCTGCAGCTTTCTGCCTGCCATGCCATGGACTGTTTTCCTCTCTGCCATGCTGTCCTGCCTTGGAACCAGCTAACTATGGACTGAAACCTCTACAAACTGTGAGCTAAAATAAACCTTTCCTCCTTTAACTCATGAATGTCAAGGTATTTTGTCCCAGCAATGAGAAAGTAACTAAGACAGTCTCTCAGGTGTTTACTAGGTGTGTAAAGACGTGCTATAGTTTGGGTCAGGAATGTCCCCCAAAAGGTTGTGTTAAAGGCTTGATCCACAGCTTAGTGCTGTTGGCAAGTGGGGGAAACTAAGAGATGGGGCCTAGTGGGAGGTCTTCAGGTCCTGGGGGCATGTGGGATAGCAGGACCAAGCCCCTTCCTCTTCTCTTTGAATCCTGACCATGAGGTGAGCAGCTTTGCTCTGCCATGTCCTCCTGCTGCCTTGCCATGGGCCCAAATGCAAGGAGCCCAACTGACCATGGGTTGAAACCTCCAAAACTATGAGCCAAAATAAACCCTTTCTCTTTACAAGTGATTATCTCAGGCATTTTCATACAGTAACAGAAAGCTGACTAACAACATGTAAATGCTTAGGGCAGTGATGGCAAACCTCTTAGAAACCAAGTTCCCAAACTGCAACCCAAAATCCACTTGTTTATTGTAAAATGCCAACACTGCAATTAAACCTGAAAACTGATATTTCAGTTTAGAAGAGACTGTTCTCTGATACTCAGCTTCTGGGGTGATTTGGCTTGTGTGCCAACAGAGGGCTCTGCATGCCCACTGCAGCACATGTGCCATAGGTTCACCATCACTGGCTTAGGGGAACATCACAAGTCAAAGCAAGGGCTGGGGATTTAGCTCAGTGGTACGGTGTGTGCCTCACGAGCACAAGGCCCTGAGTTCGATCCCCAGCACCAAAAAAAAAATAAAATAAAATAAAATCATGAACCAAAGCAAGGAGCTGGGGAAGGGCCCAAGGTGAATATTGATAGTTTGGACTGATGAGGTCTTTAAAAACTGATAAAAGTGGAGGTGGGAAGCACAGTAGGGAAGGCAGTGAATAGTCCAGATGGAAAGGAATGAGTGTAGGTGAAGGCAGTGGAGGAACCTCTGACAGGAGGCAGCCAAGCTAAGAAGTTTAGCTAAGAAGGGAGGGTAGGGAAGAGGGAGATAAAAGTAGCAGTTTTTAACTTGACTGACACATTAATAGAGTTAGTGGAACAAGGTGGGTTGTGGGGAAGATGAGGCAACAGAACATAACCAAGTACAATCTCCACCCACCCCATCGCTCACCCTGATGAGACAAAGAAGGCTTATGAGGCTGATGGAAAGAATATGTGACAAGCCAACCAAACGATAAAAACTACCGCTTTTTGTGCCTGTTATGTGTCAGACACCATGCTTCAACTCAGCTAACTCTCACAACCCCATGTGGATTACAGCTCCTATTATCCTCTCCACTCTACCGATGAGAGGACAGTCTCAGAGAGGTTTGTATGTTATCGCCCAGCAGGTGAGTGGTGGAGCTGGAATTAGAGTCTAAATAATTCAACTCTACTTTGAACCTTTACTCTTTGCTTCGCTAGACTCAACCTTGTAATGTCGTAGTCCAGAAATCATTTATTTTTGCAGGAACTGTCCAGATCAGTCTTTTTTTAAAAGTTTTTTTCGGGGAGGAGCTGATGCTGGGGATTAAACTCAGGACCTTGCGCTTGCTAGGCAAGCACTCTACCACTGAGCTAAATCCCCAACCCCCTAAAAGGTATTTTTAAACTGATACCTAGAAACAAAAATTGTATCTTTTAATGGAGTAATGTGATATTTCAATACATACACATGTGTAAGGGTTTAAGTCAGATTAAACATCTAAAACAAAAAAAGATTAAACATCTACCTCAAACATTTATCATTTCTTTGTAATAGAAACTCAAAATATGTTAAGAGTCCCCCTCCCCAGTGCTGCAGATTAAACCCAGGGGTGCAAACCACTAAGCTACGTCTCCAGCCCTTTTTATTTTTTATTTTGAGACAGGATATTGATAAGTTACTCAGACTGACCTTGAACTTGTGATCTTCCTGCCTCGGCCTCCCGAATAGCTCAGATTACAGATCCCTGCTACCACACTTGGATTCATAGAACTTTTTAAAATGTACAACTCAGGGCTTTGCGCTTGCAAGGCAAGCACTCTAGCTACTGAGCTAAATCCCCAGCCCCATGAATGCTACTACTATGTACATCTAAAATGTACCATCAGGGCTGGGGATTTGGCTCAGTGATTAGAGTGCTTGCCTGGCAAGCACAAGGGCCTGAGTTCGATCCCCAGCACCGGAAAAAAAACAAAAACGAAAACAAAAGTAAAATGTACCATTAAAGTAAAATTTAAAAAAAAACACAAAAATTACTTAGATTTTAGTCACAATAAAAAATAAAATATACAACTCATTATTTTTATCTATAGTAACTCTTCTACAATAGCACAACCTCTTTCTTCTCTCTAACTAATTTAATACAGTCCTTATTTTCAAGGTAGAGGCTATGATCCAATTGCGTAGGCCCAAAGGATTGGTCTTGGACCCATCTATCTCTGGGTTTGCAGAAGTTATAGGGGAGTGAGGTTTTGGAAGCAAGGTGGGGAAGAACACAGGTTTTTTTGGCGGAGTGTTGGAGATCGAACTCAGGGCTTTGTGCTTGCTAGGCAAGTGCTCTACCACTGAGCTAACCCCCCTCCTTTTATTGTTTTCTGACCTTTTTTTTCTTTCTTTTTTTTCTGTGCTGAGGTTTGAACTCAGGGCCTTGTGCTTGCCAGGCAAGCACTCTAACCACTGAGCTAAATCCCCTATGGTTTTCTGAAACGGGGTCTCACTATATAGTTCAGACTGGCCTTGAACTCATTGTGTAGGCTCTATGTACCCTTGGCTGGCCTTGAACTCAACGATCCGCCTACCTCAGTCTCCCATGTGCTGGTATTACAAGTGTGCACCACCACACCCGGCAACACAGTTTTTCTAAACACTGAAACACTGGGAGGGGAAGAAGGCCTCTAAGGAAGTAAGGTGTTGGTGCAGCAGGTACGGTATCTGCCTGACCCAACTCAATACCTCTTCAGCTCACCTTTTCACTGTTGCAGAGGAAGGTGCCAAAAGGGGAGACACAGGCACAGTCAGACAGTGCCAACAGCAGCCCCTCCCTAAACCCCAGGGACAGTGGGAACTGGCAGCCCATCTGCCACACGCGGTCCAGGAAGAGAAGGTGGGTGCCTCGTGCTTTGGGCGGGCATGGGAGGAGGCTGATTGGGCACAGTGCAGCTAGAACGGGTGGCCATCCTGGGGAAGGGGCAGAGTAGTGGGCACCAGGAAGCAAGGTGTCTGGATGGAGGGGTAGAGCTGGGGCTGGGTGGCCACCTACCTGGATCTACTCTCGCTCTACCAGTTCCTGGAATCTAGTCGTAATCCGGCTTGAGGGGTCTAGGACGAGTTGAGCCAAGGATGTCACAGGTAAGGTGCTGTCTGTGACGTCAGCCCTGTGTACCAGGATGCAGGCCCCTTCCCTGTGGGCCCGCAACTCATCAGCGGTCCATTTTTCCCTGCCTGAGGTGGCCAGCTCAGGCATAGAATGGGCCCCGGTCAAGACTCCCTGCTTACTGAGTCAGTTTTGTGCCAGGGATTGAGAGCCCTGTCCAAGCCACCCCATTCTTTCATGTGGTGAGTAAAGCCTGAGCTCTCCATGGCCTGGGCTACCAGACAGGCAGTGCTCAGTGCCTCCTTCACATGTGTCAGCCAGCAGCAGCCCCCTAGCCGCCTAAGCCAGAGGTCCATGCTCTGCTCTGGGTTCCCACAAGCCTCCACCAGGCACATGAAGCTCTCCCGGAGGGGCCATCCCCTAGCTAGATGGGAATCCAGTCGTCCTTTCCCCAGCCAGGGAGCAAGTGCTCCATCCCAGGGAGGGAGACAGGACCTTTTTTTTTTTTTCTAAAGACATGAGAAGAATTTATTAGAGGTAGATATAGGACCCACTCAAGAGCACAGTGCAGGTGCTCAGAAAAATGAGGCACCCAGAACTGTTTGAGAAGCCCATTTGATAAGAGGTAGACACAGGACCCTTTGGGTCCAATCTCATGAGACATAAAATTCCCTGAAGATCCCTAATCTGATGGAAATAATTCAGGTTTCTTGTTTGTTTCATTTTGTTTGTTTTTTGAGACAAGATCTCACTATGTAGCCCAGGCCGGCCTTGAACTCATGGCAGTCCTCCTGCTTCAGCCACCCGAGTGTTGAGATTACAGGTGTGCATCACCACTGCTGGCATAATTCAGTATTCTTGAGGATGCCCCAATCTGATGGGGATACCCAAGATCCTTTGGGGAGACCTAGTCTGTTGGAAGGGGCACAGCATTACCTGGGGACAGGTCACATTGCCCTCCAGAGAAATAGAACATCTGAGAAAACCCATTACCTTTGTGGCACCTCAGTCTGATGAGAACAATATGGACTTTGTCGGGGAGCTCCTGTCTGACAGGAGAAACATAATACTTTGGGGGTTCTGCCTCTGTTCCTACCTCCTACAAACTGCTCAAGGTCACCAGTGACCTTCCAGAAAACCGAAGGCATTTCAGCCTGTTGGTACCCCTTGGGGGCTCCCCACTGCCCCTGCCTTTGTTTTTGTTTTGTTTTGTTTTAAACACAAGTTCTCGCTATATAGTTCAGACTGAGCTTGATCTCACTGTGTAGCCCTGCCTCTGCCTCCTAAGTGCTGGGATCACAGACATGCACCACCACACTTGGCCTCCCCCCTGCCTTGAGGATAAAACCTAAGCTCATAACCATGGGGTTCAGTACCCTTCATCTTGTCCATCCCCACTTGCACCTCATCCTTGCTTTAACCTCATGTCTCCACTCCCAGTTCCTGCTCTACACTTCTACCCTGGTGAAATGCTGGCAGTTCCCCAAACAGGACAGATGACCTCTGCACCCACACCTGCAGTTCCCTCCACCTGGACATCTCTCTCCTTCCATCTAGCTCACTTCTCTTTTGGGTCTCAGTGACACTCTGGGTCTGTTCTGCTATTTGTCTCACTACCAGTTGCTGTTATTCCTGAGCTCTGTCACATCTGAGCTGGGCCCAAGGCAGCCCCCGGTGAATAAGCTATTCTAGAGTCTGAAGCAGGAATATTGCAAGTTCAAGTTCCATGTCAGCCTAACCAACTTAACCCATTGTTTTAGTTACTTTTCTCTCGTTGTTGGGACAGAATACTCGACACCCAAAGTTAGGGGAAGAAAGGTTTATTAGCTCACAGTCTGAAGAGGTTTCAGTCTATAGTCCGCTGGGTCCGAGGCAGGGCAGCATGGCAGAGGCAAGGCGGGCAGCAAAGTAAAGTGAGGAAAATGCAAGGAATGTATGCACATAAGCAATGCAAACAAGCAGCTAGTTAGCTTCTTCCCCAGGGCGGCCCGCACTCCCACCCCCAATCTCAGTCTCACATCCTTGATCCCAGCAGAACCACACCAAATCGATCAATAGATTAATTTAGTAATCACACACTCTAGATCCAGCTATCTCTTACCACGTGAGGCTTTGGGGGGACATCTAGACACAAACCATAACACCCATTTATGCTGAAGATGGAAATTTTTTTGAATATTTGCATGAAATTCATATACATTACCTAGAAAAATTCAAGGAATGAGAATTTGAAGAGAGCACATTTCATTATTATTATTATTATTATTATTATTATTTGTGCTGGGATCGAACTCAGGACCTTGTGCTTTTGAGGCAGACACTCTGACCACTGAGCTAAATCCCCAGCCCTCATTATGTTTCATTGTTATGGGTGTTCCAAAAATAGATCACTAGGTGTTGGAGGGTTAATGAGACCCTGTCTCAAAATATAAATAAGTAAGCCTGGGAATGTTGCTCAGTGGTAGAGAGCCCCTGGGGTTGATCCCCAGTAATGCCAAAATAAAAAATATTGCTGGGTGAGCAATTGTATACAGTTTGGTGTTTTGGTTAGAGAAACAGTCTGCTCTCTGCAAAGCACAAAAACTCCTTCAGGCCCTCTTCGTGGCACTACCAGCACTGGGAAACAGGAAATGGGCACATCTGTGCAGGCGCAGCCTTCATTGAGACGTGTGTGTGTGTGTGTGTGTGTGTGTGTGTGTGTGTGTGTGTGTAGGCTATTCTAGGAAGACCATTGAGACGTGTGTGTGTGTGTGTGTGTGCGCGCGTGTGCGCGCGCGTGTGTGTGTAGGGAGGCTATTCTAGGAAGACCAGTTTCAGTTTAATGTAGAGGTGCTGCTTCCTTCTAGAGTGGAGGACTTTGACAGTGGTGAGCTCACTCATTTGGGGGTGTGCAAGTGGGGATGACCAGCTGGTGGGAAAGCCTAACAGTCTCGGCCAAAACACACACAGACACACACACACACACACACACCCCTGAAGAGTCCTGCAGGAAAGAGTCTGGGAGAAGATGGGAGGCTTCCTACCTCTTCAGGGTC
>PVJO010008900.1:0-72502 GCA_004026905.1 Hystrix cristata | reverse complement strand
CTGGAAGACAAAATTCTGGGAAGGTGAGAAGAGTGAAAGCTGAGGCCTTTGTTTGCTTTGCTTTTGTGGGCACCAAGCAAGAGAAGGCAGATGAGCATGGAGCTAAGTAAGGAGAAGCCCCAGACAGGAGCAGCGTTCTGGAGTCTGGAGCAGTACTGGAGTCTATATTTGAATACATCCCAGCTATTTATAGCGACTACAATGATTAATGAATTGATTTAGACAAACACAACAATCTCAAATGGCTTTCACAGACGTCGATCAAAAGACGACTCTCATGGGTGTATGGCAAGCCCCGGGACTATACGTACTCATGGTTAAAAATAAACTTCCTCTCATTTTCCCCTCTCCCTTTAGCCTAGCTCTGTATGTTGCCTGTAGTTTACTGATGTGCATATGCAACAAGTCTCTGTTAATTCTGAGCCTCAGTCTCTGGAGATACGACCGATAACTTCTATGAAATCCATAGAGAGGCCTATTTGCAACACTTAGAAACCTGTCATCTTTTGAAATAACAAGATTGTTTCTACGAATGAACAGAGAGACTGGGTACACTAGCATAAACATCAAATTTTTTCATTGAGATAAATATTGTACATCAAGAGTTTAATTCAACAACCATGTCATGTTTCTGGCAGGGTAAGAAGCAGTGAGGATTTAAAGGCAAATGTTTCTTGAAGGTGTATGAAAGGCAGAAAAACCTGGCGAGAGAGAGAGAGAGAGAGAGAGAGAGAGAGAGAGAGAGAGACTTATGATAGCATGTGATAATGAAATCAGAAAGATAAAGAACATGTTAGAAAAAACCCCCACAATTTTGCTATATCTGGGAAAGACTATACCCACTAAGTAGGGTATATTATGCTAATAAAAAGTGTATTTTAAGTGTATATGCATGTGCATGATTTAAACTATACCTTAACTCTATGTAGTAATGTCTGTTCTCTATTTTATAGGCATGAAAGAGGTTCAGAAAAGTCATTCAATTTGCTTTCTTTAATTTGAATTTTTTCATAGTTTAACTCCTTTAATGGCAATAGTCATTCTGCTTCATTCTCTGCCCTCCTCTCTATTCCATGGCTCCAACAGTCTCCTCTCTTATTTACTTCTGAAATCCTTCTGTAGTCCACTCGGTGAGTGTTGTATCAGTAGTGTTTCACTGCTGGGTAACTGGCAAACCCCAAGTCCTGGGGTTTAGTAGATAGCGATTAAGAGGAAGGTCTGTGCTCCAGACTCCAGCAAGTCTGAGATGTATGTGCACAGGTCCATCCATGACCTAAGAGACAATACAGGTGGCGTTCCAACAGATATGTAAAGTGACTTAAATTGCAGCAAACATAATGGACCCAAGGATGTCTTCTGAAATAATTCACTTTTAGATAAACATTGCATGTCCAAAGTTCTCATACCATCTCAGGTTCTCTTGGAGGTATACTTAAATTTTCTCTTTTACCACTGTTTATTAGTGTTATTTATGGTAGAGTCAATGAGAATTTAGTTTCATTTGGAGAACTAAAACATTTCTTACATGTAAAAACACAAATCTGAATAGTATTTCTTTCAGTGTGTATGTTCACCAGATTTTTAAAACTCCATTTAACAGTTGGTATACTAAGATACAGTATAAATAAATTCTAATGTTCTTCTGAGGAGTAAAATGATTATACATAATGATAATGTACTGTATATCTCAAAAACTAGAAGAAAAGATTTTGAATATTCTTACTACAGAGAATTAATAAAGTTTGAGGACCTAGAATGCGTATCCCAATTTGAATGTTACACAGCATATACCACGGTACCACCAAAAATGTGTAATTTTACATGTTAAGTAAATGCATATATAAAAAAGAAAATCTGATTTTCCAGTATTGTTTAATGCATTCATTTTATGACAAAATTGCTATTTAGCTGATCATTGTCATTTAATTATATTGACATGTTTTCATTGTATTCTCCTCGTCCCTTCAAATACAGAGTTAATGCCATAAAAATTACTTGAGGCATTTAGTATAATGTTCTGCACCAAAAAAAAAAAAAATTACATTTCAAGATTATGTAAACCAAACACATAGTACAATTTCCTGTAATCTTCCATAGGGCCTTATGAAATATCTAAGCAGAACTGTAGCTGTAGCTATTAATTGTGTTATGTTTCTTCTACTTTAATAATAATAATACCAAATATCACTATTTTTTTCTGAGTGTATTGTGTGTCCTTGTGCCTAGCAATAAGCTCTATGTAAATTTGGTTTGGGGTTCATTACAGCAAGCACGAGGGCGCACACACCTTGTTAATGTCACCCATATATTGTTTTCTGCTGTATGTACAGAATGTAGTCTCCTTCCTAGAACTTGGAAGACACTTAAACCAAATTTTATATACATGTACTGTGGAATATTTTCACCTGAGCCTCAATATAGCATTGTGAATTATATCATTACCTGTATTATATGAATAAAATAACCAAGGCCAGGAGATATGAGAGTCCAAAAGGGCAGAATTGATCTGGTACTATTTTGTTCACGTGGAGCTAATACAAGGCGTCTCCTCTCTCTTACACCTCTATGTGCTGCAAGCTGTAGATCCTGCTCAGTCAGAAAGCAGAGGCTCAGCTCAGAGAGCCAGGAACAGGTAACGCCAGGTGACCATTTGACTTGTTTGTTCCCAGAATCCACCTTGCAGCCTACTGTTACAGAGGAGGAAACCGAGGCCTAACAAGCTCGAGCAACTTGACAGAGTCATATTTCAGACAAGTGGCAGAGCCCAGACTGGAGCCCATGTGCTGTGTCTGTGCAGTGCGCCCTGACTCCTGGATGTTTTCTGCAGTGGATGGTGGTCTCCAAAGAACAAAAATGAGAAGAAACCAAATAACAACAAACAGCTCCTGAAGAAAAAGGGGTTACTTCTGTTAGGTTAAGCTGTTTTAACTACTTGTAAAGACTAATGCTTCTTGACTCGTTATTTTTTTCTCTTATAGGTCTCCTAAGAAACAAATTTACTTATTTTTAAAATGGAATCAGATCCATTATATCTTGTAATTACCATGTGGCACCAACAGAGAATTTTAAAGATTCAAGGCACATTATGGCATCTATATGATCATATTTTTTGTACATATTGAGCATTTTTCAGTTCATCAACTTAGGAGTTATTTTGTCATTATTTATCAATTTTTTTCTGGTAATAACTAAGACCAACATAATAAGAAGTCCTTGTAATGACGGAATTGCCTGGGAGAAAGATACCTTCATAACACAGGTTTCTTATTGTCTAGACTGAAGTACTGTATCGTCAGTTAAGGAAGAGATAAAAGATAGATGGGGACGCATCTTTTAGTCTACTTTTAGTTTTAAATTTAGAATTTTGATTTTCCACTGACAACTGCCAAAGAAAGTGACAGAGGAAGATACTACACAATTATTAGATGAATCAAAAAAAATGAATACAGAAAGACCCAGAACAACAGGCTGGACTCCAACGATTAGGCCAAAATTGAAATTGATTTTACAACTGAAGTTGCAGATTGAGTCTTCAGATGACACTGAATTTCCTCAAATCCAAAAATCAATGAATAAATGATACACGTGAAAAGATAAGAAAATATGGTATTTTCATGCAGTTAGCTCTGTAGCACAGCAGACTCCATCATGCTACGTTTTTTGACAAGACTCTGAGCCTCCCGGTGCCAGAGCGGCCCCACCTGCCTTCCAGATTTATGCTGCAGGGTGCACGCACTGCAGAAAGGTGAAAGCAAGTACCAGGAAGAGACAGACAACGTGGAAATCACAGAACTGGATTACACTTTTCATTCTAATTGTTTTTAAATCTAAACATGAAAATATATTGCTAATAGGGAAAGAAGATGATGACATTTTCTTTTCAACAATATATTTGTCATCCGTGATTACAATTCAGCTATTGCATTAGACAGACAGCTACCTACCTAGCTAGCTAGATGATAGATAGACAGACAGATTACTTGTAAAACCAGAGACCATGTAAAATAAGCATTTAGTTTGGTTATGGCTAAATTCTCATCAAATTTTGCACTGTCACTTTACTATGACTCCTGTAAATTATAAAATAATTGTAAATATTTTCAAATAATTTGGAAGACCATATGGTAAACAGCAATAGCTATTCTTGTTCTACTGAAATTAACAGTACATTTTCGGAGTCTCTACTGCATACTTATCAAGCTATCGCTACATGGGCAATTATTTGTGTCTTATCGCTTCACTAGCAGCTGGCTAAGGTAACTCAACAAATACTCTTTTGATTAAACACAGTAACTTGCAAAGCTTTTGTTGTATAAAAATAATTAGATGTTTGGAATTAAAGCAGGACTTTTCATAGACAATTGCCTACTTTGGAGCAGGATTTTTTGAAAAAGGATAGAAAGGCTGAATTTTGCCTAGTCTTCTCTAATACAGCAAGGTGAAATATATTAGATTAAACCATTAAATAACAATGACTGTAGTGCAATTACATTTGGCATCTTCTGAGCAGGATCACGCCAGGAAAGCAGTAAAGTGCCACTACAGTTCACAAAAAGGATCTTAGCAAAATGGGACTACTAACTCCTCACTGCTTTTTGTAGCTATGGACTTAAAACCCATTGAATTGGAATAGAGGCTGCCAAAGAATACCTTATTATAGTCAGAAGAAACTTTGCTAGGTGAGTACCCTCAATTTTAGGAAAATAAGTGATGCAGCAAGTGGAATAAATTACCTTGACACAAATGTGTGGTTCAAGTAAAAGTCAGACAGTTTTAAAACCCTAAGGGTGGGGAACCCTCTAAGGGGTAAACTTTGACTTATATTAAAATTTAATGATAGCATTTACAAAGATGAAAGCTGGTGAAACAAGCATTAAACTTGCTGAACCCAAAGCACCCTGGGCCTGCTCCTCATCCATCCGAACACTGAAACTGGATTCATTATCTGTAGTGAGTACGAGGGTGTCTGTGAGTGATGTGGTCTCTACTCATAGAAATCTGTCACTTGTTCAGCATGGACTGCACTGTGTGGAAGGCCAGACAAGCCACTATGCCCAGGGAGAAGCTGAGGCAAAGGGATACAACGCTGACACGCAAGATCCTGACATTCCTTTTAGAGTTAGCCAAAAGAATGAAACTATCTGTGTAGCTGTTGCTTAAGAAAACTGTGCTTAGCCATAACATATTGAAGAAGAAATTGGAATCACTAGGAGATTGATATAAATAAATGCACCAGAATTTTAAATCGAGTATCTGCACAACCACTTTCTAAACAAAACAAAACAAAACAAAACAAAACACAGAACCATAAATTGAGTCTTGATTTTGCAAACAATGTCTGTATTGGCCAGTTTTAGTTTTCTCGTAAGAAAATGACAAGTAGATAGTTTTAATCCTTAAGGGGAAAATGGGGTTCTCTGCCTTAAAACAGCCCCCATAGGACAGGATCTCTTTCCCACCCCGTCCAATAAGGGCTATTTGAAACACATTCTACAACAAACTCCACCATCAAGGCAACTTGTGGGAGATTGTTCAGCCATGAAAGGGCAAACAAAATAGTATTTCTACAGAGAGGAGATCTTCAGTGTCCATAGTATTTCTAAAAACATGTTTTATTGTAGATATATGTCTTTTCTAGCTTGACTGGCTTGACACCATATATTCACTTTGTAGATTTAAATGAAAGTTTCTTACTACTCCAATTTAATGGAAAGTATGGAAGTACCAGATAATTTTAATTAGATACAACAAAGTGATCCCATCCTTACAATTATACTTATTAAGGCGATGTCTATAATTGAGTGTGGATTACCACTGACCATAATGTATTGCATTTTCTTTATTCACTATAAAGAATCAGAAAGAGCAATTTAACTCATCTTTGGGCATATAGATTAATCGTTAGCCAAAACTTTTAATGATATCTTAGCAGTATTTTATTCCCCAGTTGAACTAAAATTCTGGCCACTTCTGAGGGTGTAACAATAGTCTACAAAAGAGTTACCGAATCCCACAGGGAAAAAATCAATTCTAGTTTTAAATACTCATTACCAATAATTAATAATGAACTCCATCTAAAAAATAACAGGTGTTCATCTAATCCCAAACAGAAGCAGATGGAAGCACAAATGTTTTATAAATAGTGGAAACACGCAGAGCAATAAACTTGGCAGGAATTGTTTTATTCTCTAATCGTTAAAGTCACTGTTTTATCATTTGCATTTTCTCTAGATTAACATTTCCAGATTAAATCTGTGTCCATCGCTCCTTATTTTTGGAACTGCATATTATATTTGCACTTTGTCATTCCATTTTATGTATCACCTTGACAAGGACAGCGCTTGTGAACCTTCATTTGTTCCACTTACGAAATATCCTTCTTTGTTCTCCCTCTTCCCTTGTAGCTCATGGACAAGCAATACCGGTGTAAATATACTTTCATTTCTTAAACTTTCTAAGCCATGGATGCAGTGAGATGAAATAAATTAAGGCAACTGACAAATCAATAGCTGGTATAAAGAATTTAACTTTATCTAACTCATAATTACTTTCAGGAGTTGGGGTTAGAGCGCTGGAGATTTGAACCCACATGTATATTGTGCAGGTGTCAGGGATCAAACCCAAGGCCTCGGACATGCTGGGAAACACGTCACCACTGAGGTAACCTCTCAGCTCTAAGTACATCATGGTTAGTGTGTGCTCCTATGTCTTCAGGAGGGTTCTCTGTGTTACCATTAGCAAAGTCTTCTACGTTGCCTGCACACATGGTTTTATTCTTTTTGATCTTTGGCTATTTGATTTTTCAGACAAAAGTGACCAGTCAGTGTGACTGTTAAACAGCTTGTAGCCTACACAGGTTTTCACAGGGCATGATTCTCTTTATCCTTTGATCTTCTGAGGAAGGATATTGTATAAACAACTACATTCTACGAGTAATTTCGGTGGCACAAATAACACATTATTTTCCTTAAAAATGAAATTTAAAAGCTAATCGAATATGAATAAAACAATGTGTATTAGTCATTAATTAATTCATGCTCATGGATAATGTAGATTCAAAATGCATACCACCAGTTAACTGATCTTAAAAAATCAAAAATATGTACAGAGTACGACTTTCTTAAACCCCCGCAGCTCAACAAAACGGACAGCAGATCTTCGACTGAACTGCAGGTGTGGGGCATGTGGGCCATAATTGTTAATGATAAGTTTTCTCACCTCGGCCGCTCGCCCAGACAGACTACTGTGAAAGAAATGAGTTAAAAACAAGTATAAAATGGCACTTTGTTGTGTATCCATTGGCTGCTCTGTCCATTACTATGATCTTTGTTTTAAAGGTAAGATTCTTGCAGATGATTGGAGTTTGGATAGAGTCAGGAATTATATCCATATTTGTGTTCAGTGCCCTTTTTCTACTACATCACCGTCTTCCTCTACACCTCCATGTAATTTTGCTATGTCACTGTACATAAATAATTAAGAGTAACCAATTGCATCAGGTATGATACCATAATTTCAGGCTTATTTTATTCATTTTTCCTTATAACTCATTAAAATGTGGTAGACTGGAAGGGAGGAAGAGGAAACCATTTGACAGAATAAGTTCCTGACATTAAGATTTCCAGGGAGCTACGTTTTTGGTGATATTCTAAATTTCTAGGGTCTAGATGTATTACATATTTGTTTCCGGTATGACCTGCCTGCTTGCTAATATACACAAATGTTCTAATTATATAATTTAGAAAGACTTCAAAAGACGGTTAAGGAAACAAAATATACTTTTCTACAAACAACAAGCTTCAATAATTCTAACATAAACCAGTTCCTTCCTTACTGACACCATCTTTCCAGAAACATTTTCCCAAATCTGGATGTGAGCTCCTTCAGTGTTTTTAATTGTGCAAAAAGAATGTGAACGATCAGGTTGGTCACCCAGATACACTGCCGTAACTAGCAATCCTTCCCCGTTGAGTCGACTGCCAACTCTAAAGTTAACTATTTCCATCACTGGTATTCTGAAGTAACCAAAGTCCACACGCAGGTGAGAAGATCTAAAAGCTTTGGGAAGAAGAAATTAAGTATTTGAATGATGATAGATTTAAATATGAATTTGGTTCACTAGTCAGATAAGAAAGATAGTGTCATTGTCCTGGGTCTTTTTTTCTAAATTTACCAGGAATAAAATAAGATGATTCATTGCCTCAGTCCAAGATATTATTAAAGATATTAGCATTTTATATATAAAGATATTAGCATGTTTTGGCTTTCAGCTGACTTCATTTGCAATAGGCCATGCAGTGATTGAAAGTAAAATTAAAGGCCCTCATGCCAGTTATTATTTCTGCTTTTTATTGGCTTTAGTCTAGATCTACACATGCATTATGCAATTTTTAAAAATGAAAATACTGTTTAGTACATAGAAAAAGCCACCAATCTTACAAACAAAGACTGTTAAGACAGACAATTACAAGAATTGTTTGCAATACCTGGTTTTAAATCCCCATGGACAAACATGTCAATCATATAGCGACAGAATGCATACTGATCTGACAGAGTGGAAAGAAAAAAAAAGCAATGAAAAAATTTCATTAACAGTTTTCTTTTTTCTATATTGAAATGGTTTAACGAAACACACAAAATAGCACAATTCTATTTTGGTTACTACATATTTTCTGTGAAATAATAATTTGCACTCACATGTACAGATGAGGGAAATATATAATAAATGTAATGCTTCGATTATTCCATACAAAAATTAATGTAAGTATTGAAACAGACTAATCCAGGGTAACATTATAAAAGTTGATTTTAAAAATCAGAACATTTTTCAACAAAATTTGCTACAAAAGTCATCATATTAATTATTTTCATTTGTCCTTTTATACGCTTATGAAAATGAAACAGAAGTTTTACAAAGGGAAATAATTGCTTTTAACTGAAAGATCTTACTAAACCTTCACTTCTAGGCCCTCTACTAGTTGTCTAAGTGAAACGGCAGAATGTTCTTCAAAAGACCTTGAAGAGAGCAGACCCTTCTGCAATGTGTTTGGGGTCCTCTGCATGGAAATGCATTTCATTGGAAGAGTGAATCAAGAAAAACAGACCAAAAGAAGTGAATTCTATCACCGGTAAGGTAATTAACCGAGTAATCTTTGTAGGATCATTTCATGATTTTGAATAGTCTATAGGCTGATGGGAACTTTTTTTTTTTAAAGCAAAGAAACATAGTCTGTAGTAAACATTTGGGGCAGACACTATCAAAAATAATTTCAGGAGTTGGATTACTTTTCCTTTAAAGATTGTGCACTGAACTTTAAATTTTCACACAACTTCCAATTTTCCTGTGGTCAATCAAACCCAGATCTTCATTGATAAAGATTCTTAGAAAATTTGTAAAACTTTTTTTTTTTAATTTTACTTTTGTGGTACATTTCTGATATACATAATGATAATACTCATCATAGGGAATTGTACCAGTACATGATCTATCTTGTTGCTTAAAAAGAAGCAGTAAAAAAGAAGCTTCTGTAAAACTTGCATATTAGGAAATGAATCTTACATTGTTATTTATATTTTCATATTTCTAAAATAGACATTTTATTAATCCACCAAATCCAAATGCACCTTTAGGACCAAGAAAGTTTATTGACTTTATACAACATGACACAATTTAATTGCTTCAAAATATGTATATCAAACAAGAAATAACAGCACTTGTAACTACATAAATACAAGTTTAAGGACTGTGTAAGCCTCATTCTTTTTAGAACAGTAACATCATTTTGAATCAATTTTATTATGAAACTTTGCCAGATCTTTGGAAAAAAATGTAATTATGGCAAGATATCTAAAATATCATTTTAATTACACCTAAATGTGGGTAAGGCAAAAGCCATAAAATTTAAAAAATGTATATGCACTTTGATTGTTGAAATAGAGCATATTTTCCCACATGTGAGGCGAGGAGTGGGACAAACACTTGTTCTCAGATGAGTCCACATATCTACTCTTTTTTTTTTTTTTTAATATATCGACAGTTTTAGCTAGTTTCACGCCTCAGGACCTGGGTATGCCATGGTGTGGGAGGAAAGGAAGCATAAAGCAAGTGGAATTTTTTCTTTCCTGGATAAAATTTTTCTTTAGAGTGGGTGATTTTGTTCTAAGGCAAAATAGCATGAAAAGGACATTATTCTTAAATGGAAAATAATGGACTAACGTGAGACTGTTAGCCTTTCCCGTTTGTTTCAGTACCACGTGTGATTGTACTTTAGGTTTGTCCTTCATATAATGCAGGATTAGGTCTGAAGCGTCAACTGGACATCAGAGAAGGAGAGTGTGCCAAGACAACAGGTACCTGGAACCCGTCATCCAGAAAATTGTAATGCTCTGGTTCTGGATGCTAGGAATATGCGTTTTGAACAGGCTCTATGATATGTCCAATTCCACTATATGTCAGAATCACTGATCTAGAAACAATTTTTTTTTTCCACAGTGATTTCCAGTAACACCATAGCCCTCTAGAACAACAAATGAGGCCTTTTGTTTCTATGTACATCTGAAGTTTAGAATTTAGGGATTATTTGTAATATTAAAGAATTTGTACAACCTCCCCAAATAAAATATTATTCTACACCCCAACTGTGAGGGGTGATATAATGGACGAAGTGTTGAATAGTGTGCCGAATTAACTAAGATCACACTTCTGTTTCTTTTTTGACCGAATATTCAAAATATAATGAAAGTTTTAAACTTGGTAGGAATTTCTACTGAAGTACTGTCCTTGTATTTATTATACTAATAATTTGTGTCTCCAAAAATCATTCATCTAATTAATGTACCAACAGTCCAGTGAGCTTCTAATTTGTAAAAGAAAATCCTTTGTGAATTCAAAGGACTTTTTTTTTTTTTTTCTTCAATCTGGCGCATTAGAGTTTCAACATTTAAAAGGGTTTGATTCTGGTAAGTAATCCTGTGATCCTGTATAGTAATGTCATCAAGATATAGACAGGAATATTCACAAATATTTTCAATTATGAAAATGGAGATATTTTAGGTTAGGACACCTATTTCTAGCCTTCATCAGGGTGGAACTCAACAATGTGTGACAGTTCGAGGAAGGCAGCAGTGGGCAGTCTCCAAAGTGGCTTCGCCTGCCTACGGATGAAACAAAACCAAGTCTTCCTGATTTTGGAAGATTTCTTTTCTAGAAATGCTTCTTTAAACCCACCTCAAATACTACAGCAGGAGACTTTTCCTAAAGAAACCTGAACTACCCTGTCAGTCTAACTTTCACAGTTAGGGGACAGTAATTTTAGTAAAGTAATTTCATATGTGTTCATCGCTTCCTCGTATTTTTCCCCAAGTAAGCACTCTTCTTAGGATAATCCGCCCTGCGCATGTCACCCTTTCTTGATCCTCAGGGAGCAGGGACAGAAGTCACCCCACTGCTGCTTGGTGTCCATGTTCCCAGAAGGGCAGCAGCTTAGGGAAGATGCACTCTGGGTCCAGAATGTCAACAGGAAGGAATTAAAAAAAAACATAATTGCTACTGAGGATGAGGCATGTATGGTCTGAGCTCTATGGAAGTCTCAGTAGCTATACTTTCTCTACCTGTCACGAACATGTGATAAATAAGTGTTAAGGAAAACACAAAGAAAGAAAAAATGAACAATGTGTGTGGTGGCTGGACACAGTCTCGTTCCTTCCCCACAGACCTTCTAGAGACTACCAGAAAGGAGGCAGCAACGTCTGATCATGCCGACGTTCTGACCATGCCGACGTTCTGACCATGCCAGAAATAGATTTAAATTAGTCCATATATACTTGATTATGTTATATATTAGCAAATGTAGGTATATGGTGAGATGGACATACATATGCATCTTATTCTCAACGCTGAATATGCTTACATATTTACTGTCTGATTAAATAATTATCAATCCATGTGTCTCATGTAGGTTTATAAGGGTGTGAAAGACCTGTGGGCTCTATTTGTTTAGACGAACTCTTTACAAATCTACATGAGCAGAATACCTCAAACTCATTAGATCTCACTGAAGCTAAGCAAATAAATATTCCCTTGACCAAAGAACTGACTCAATTTTACAAAGTCATAAATGGAAGAATCTCAATATCAAAACCACCTCGCACTATTTTTAAACATCATACCTTTGTCTTGCTCATTATAAAATATATGATTATTTTTGAAAATTAATGATTACTCTTAAAGTTTTCTTAGAAAAAAATTAGTTTATATCTGAACAGCCATTATAGGTTAAGTTTTTATAACTTACCCTAATCATACATTTACTTAATAGATGGTAGCTCTTCTTAATAGGAAACTCTGCTTTAGCAAAAGCATTTGCTTAGCTGATAAAATCCTATTTGTACATTTCTTTATAACTCTATATAACATTTGAATGTCTTTTTAACAGATAAATAGCTCCCCATGTAGAAATAAAAACAAAAACTTGAAAATGGAATGGTAATATAACGCTATCATTAATAAATCTGATTACTGATAGGAATAAAATACAGCATTTTTGGTCTGGAAATAAATATTATTTGAAGGTGTCCTGGTGATAGGCCTTTAATCTGACTTTATCTTAGATCTGAGATAAAATCTATCCTGTTAGGTCTGAAGGCACTAAAAGTGAATTTCCAAAACTATGTTTATGTTCCTGGTTACTACACAAATATTTTGATATCCCTACATATAACTGGTACATATGTTATATGCTGTATTTGGGGATGAAAAATTAAAATATACTTGGTATGTTTTAACTGGTTTCATGTGATTGATTTTCTTTTTTAAAGAGCAATCTAAAATACAAAGAACTTTATAATCTAAATAAACATAATAGTGAGTCAGAAGATTAATTTTCCTATTTTCTATCTTAATAAAGTATTCCATTCAAAGTAATTTTTAATTTGTTTACTATATCTTTTTTCTACACAAAATACTCCAAATATGACATACCTTAAAGAGAGATATCTAATAATTAAGAAGATTTTTCAAGACCTTATAATTATCTTGAAGATGGAGGAAAACTTTAAGCCTCTGAAATTTTAATTCACTTATAAAGTATTAGGTTGAAATAATTTCAAATCACCTAAAGTTTGTAAATCACCAAAAGGAAAAAGGCTCTTCTTTCTTTTCTTCCTTCTCTTTTAAAATACATATTTAAATGTCTATCTTTTGTCACATGAATCAAAGTTTACAATATTACTGTGTATCAAAGTTTATAAATATTGGTAATTTGGGGAAAAGATAAAAATACAAAGAAAAAGAATACATGGAAAATTTTATATATCATGTAGCTTATAATAAAGGAAAAAAAAAGAAAAATTGTCAGCTTCACTATACATATGACTTAATAATAATGAATTAAAATTTTTTTAATATGGAGGCTGGAGATTTAGCTCAAGGGGTAGAGCGCTTGCCTACAAGCGCAAGGCTCTGAGTTTGATCCCCAGAGCCCCCTCGAATAACTTTTTTTAATGTAAGATATCATAGAAAACAATTCCTTGACTTTAGTCCTCAGACAAAGTTATTCAGCTGCTACCAGAGTTAGAGAAAATTTCATTCAGCAACAGCTTTACAAAACACTGTTTACAAGGGCCGTGCATAGGGACTGGGCCCCGCGCTCTAGGCGGACAGGCGCAGCGTGCGTCCTTAGGGGAGGAAGCGTCAGCTCCTCCCACCCCAACACCCTCTTCCAGACGCTGCGGGTGTAAGTTCGGCATCGCTCCTGTTGAAGAGGAGCTTGTGTCACAGTCGGTGCTGTGAAATCGCCGATCTGGTCAATGAAAACTGTCACAGAAACTTGAATTCTTTTATCTATAACTTGTTATTGAATTAAATAAATTTTAATTTTTAATAAGAATGTTATTAAGTTATATTTAATACGTTGATGTATATTCTAAATAATAGGCTCCTGCAAAGACATAAAGATACAGGAGACTTCTGGATACTGATTCTCTGTGACTGAAAACAGACTCCTCAAGGAACACACTGAGAATTGCTCTTACTTTTTTCTGGACTGCTTTGGTTAACAGTATGACACACACAATGGTTTAATTGTTATTTTACCTCGGCAGAAAAATTCTCTATCTCAAGAATTCAGCATTTACCACAGACATTTAAATAAATCCAGATGCCAATTCAAAAACCCACTTTAAAAGTACCTCACAATACATCTTTACCTATGTGAACACATTTTAGTATTTCTATAAATAAATATTAATTCTCTACTTATTGCACTTCCAGTTAGGCGTATTTACTTGTATAAATCTTTGAGCCCTGTTTGAAGTCTGAGTTTGGTCTTTTTCACTGCATCTGCTTCTTGCCCAGTATCCTCTTAGCACCTCTGGCTGCCTCCTCCTGGGAGTGTTTACCTTTCTGTTCACGCTCAGACACAGCTGCGGGCTCCTTGCTGGCCTTCTCCTTGGCTTTGGGTGCTGTTTTCTGTACTTCTTTTACCTTTGCTGCTGGTGGCTTCACCTTCTCCTGTTTCCCGCCTTTCACTTCTTTTTTTGTTTTTTCTTCTGTCTTCTCTTTAGTCTTAGCTTTCTTCTCATCTGTACAGAGTTAAGAAACGTTGGCTTAGTTGTATTTGCCACATACTTCTTCTATAATTAACGATTTTATAAAGAAGAAAGATAGAAATAAATTATCATTTCATGTAGTTTATGAAATAGGATGGTAGACGTCAGCCTCATCCGCTAGATATGGCTTTTTCTTAATTTTTCATCTAATTTTAATTTATTTTTATTGGTATATGTCTGTGATACACAATACATTCATCTTGGGGAGCTGATACATATACACAGTGAAACTTAATCATTTTCACTACCCCTTCCCCTCTAGGTCTCCTTTTTCTTCCTTTCTCAGACTCTCTTTCCCATCTCCATGAAGTCTACCTACCTCTTTCTTAATCTCCACATGAAAATATTGATGTTTGTTTGATTTTTTTTGGCTAAAGGTAACCAGGATCTTAGGTCGGCACAACAGAGATGCTCGTAATATTCGAAGGGTGTATACACAGGCGTGTTCATGGGAACGATGTCCACACAAAGAGCCCACTAACGGTGTCATCTTCTTCAGGGATGATCATGTTGCTCCATTTGAAACCTCCGGGTCCCACTGAAGGTCTGCTACACCATCGTGATCTCTCAGGAAATTTTCCAATCCAGTACCGCGTACCACATAACTTTTATTGACACTCACATTAAAGGATTTGAAAAAAGTAACATGATCCAGTTTCTTGAGTTTGGTACAGACTGAGCCAAGATAATATTGTGAGGAGTCACGGAGAGAAAAATAATAATGACCATGTCAGATGTCAGTCATCTTGCACGACCAGAATCATCTGTGACATTGTATTAAGTTGACATGGTCCAGAGAGATGATATTGCATTAGGGGTCAGATGTTATACTTATGATGAAATAAAATTTAGAAACCACCAGGTTCTTTACTAAGGGATTTCTCAAAAATAAAGTGTGTTGAGAGTCTTCAAGGAGTACTATGCTACACACACTATGCAAAGTTATTTGGTAATAAAAGTCTCATACAAATATGACTCATTTCATAAATTTCCAACAACTCTGTGACTATACTAAGAAGATGTTTTTCTACTGCCTATAAACCACTTATAAATCTCCTTTCATTATTTCTGCCCTTTGCTATATTTCTGTAAATAAAAAAAAAAATCAGCATTCTGTGGATGACTTCCAATTGACATCATTTCAGAACCCCACAGTGAGATGTTCACTATTGTCCCTATGGCAAGAATATCCCACTGGGGAGGCCACGAGTGCATCAAATCATACAACTCATATATATGTATCTCAGAGAGAACCACCCAGAGAGCCTACTTGGTTTGGTCTCACAGGTAGTTGATAGAGCTTTGAAGATCAGAAAGATAATAATTTTAGTGTGGCATTAAAAACCCTGAAATGTCTGGCTTCATCCTATCTTCTTCTTGTGGAGTCTTTCTCAAAGTTTTTTTCTCCACTACATCCTTTTTCCTGAATAGCTCATATATTTACCATGTGCCAAATCCTGTCAAGTGGCAAGTTCTACATTCCCCATGTTTTCAGTATACCTAATTCTGTAATAATCAATTCTCATGCAAAAAATGCCTCTGCCATTGTAATTAATCATTCCTGCCCCCTCAGCTTCCATTGGCCTGGCCTTTTATTAAAGCTGATATTTTATTCTCCACTCTATATCTGGAATTATAGATCACTGCTCATCTGTCTGTCTTCCCTACCAGACTGGGAGCAACTTACAACTAAGAACCCTATTATTCATTTTTGTATCACCATTGTGTCTTGCACAGTGCTTTTTTTCAGAGAAAAACAGAGTAAATATATATGGAATTGGAAATTTTGATCAAAGGGCATAAAATTTTTCACTATACTCAGTTTGCGTGTATAGCAATATATAGATTGCAATGTGAATAGAAATATTTAGGATGACTATGTCAAGTCTGATACATGTACCAGAGTAGACTAGGAAAGGTCCACTGCTTTGCCAGACAAATTTCTGAGAGAATCCAGCCATTCCTGGCCTTGGGCAGACCTTGGTTGAAACAGAGCAGGAAACTATTGGTGAACAATAGTATAAGGCAGAAGTAATTGGATGAGACAGCCACAAGTAGTCCAAAGAAGGCCTATTATTTCCATCATGCCTGCCGCTTCTCTCTTTTGGTAGGTGGAATGAAGCCGGCCATCAGGTTATGGAGATACATGGGGCAGGACCTGAGACCTCATTCCCACAGCTGTTGAAAACTGGACCTTGACAACAGCCATGAGAATGACCTTGGAATTGATCTTCCCTGGTTGAAATTCCAAATGATACCACAGCCCTGAGTAACCTTGGCTGAAGTTTGCTGAGAGATTTTGAGCAGAGAATTGAACTCATTCATACCTAGATTCTTGAGTCACAACCACTGCCAGCAAGTCTGTGGTAATGTTCTAGCTAACAGTAAATAACTAAGGCAGTATTCAACACATACTCAGTGAATGAACAAATGATGCTGGAAGCCTTATTTATCCCTGAAAAGAACATTTGACTTACATTTAGGCCACCTGTTTTTATCTTAATCCATTTATATATTAGGTATAATACCAAGCCAATTTGTGTGTTTTCTCTAGGCTTCACATATTTCATCTGTTAATCTTGGTAATTAATTGGGACAAATGATAAAATCCCTAAAAGCATTAAGATTTCACATGTACATGTTTTCAAAAATATATATATGTGCATAAAATTTGTGTTCACATCTGCATAATAGAAGAGACCCAGATAAAATAAAATTTAATAGATGTAGGTATAAATTCAGTCTTGTGATGAGATTCATGTTACCTTCCCCAAAAACCTTATTTTGTAATTCATCCATTTTAACTTCAATAAAATATTTAGTTATCTCATGATAAAAACTATTTTAAAATACATCTGCTTCAAATGTGTAATTATTTTATAATTTGTGAGTAAACACTGAATTTTGGAAATGATTTGAACATGCTAGTTTAAGATATCTAAAGCACACTGATTATATAAAACCTACATTTTACCATACAAGGAAGACACTTAATTTTGGATGATGTAAGATTGAATTATAAGTTAAAATCCATATGTTTCTATCATTTCATAATTGAGATAAATATATAATAGAAAAATCAGGTTTACTCAATCTTCCAAAATACATAGTATTACAGTGGTTAATTGATTGGGGTTAGGGGGTGAGGACACATTATGAAGATATTTTTGATATTAGAAGTCTTCAAAAATAATCAAGATATATCAGTGAAGAATTTCTCAATCTGAACTCCAAAAATCTAATGCAATATTCAATAGTGGTCAAAAACTAAGAATCAGGTATGTTTGTTTCCTGTTGCTGTGGTAACAAATTAGCATAAACTTGGCTGCCCCAAACAATAGCCACTTATCTTCTCCCAGTTTCTAAGATCCAAAAGCGCTGCCTCAGTAGGTTTGAACCTGGCTCGCTGCAGAAGGCTCACAGGATCAGAGCGCAGTGTGGACAAGCTGCACCCCTCAGGGGAGTCTCTGCGGAAGAAGCTGTCTCTACGCTTATTCAACATGAGCGTGGGATTCATTTCTTTTTCATTTTCCGTGTTGCCCCTGCATTGTTATGCAAGCCGAGTTCTCACGCCTGCCTCAGAGCTTTCTTTTCTGTTGACTCTGTTGAAATACTTTGTAAGCGTGCATTAAGCCCACCTGGGTAATCCAGGAAACTCTCCTTATTTTTAGATAAAGCCCCACTCTCTGTAAAAAGTTCTTTTGTCGTGTATCAGACTCTTGGGGTGACGCCAAGGCTCAGGTCATAGGAACCAAAGTTCAGCCAATCGCATATGATGAAGCTCTTGATTTCCTCTCACCTTGAAATCATCTGTCGTGTTATCTATTACGTTCCGTGATTTTTTAGATAGTATATTTTAAATGTGAGGCTCATTTTTGTGCAAATGAAATGCCAAATGCCTACAAATGTCTATTACACAAAATGTAATCATCCAAAGTAAAAAAATTTAAGTATGGAAATAATAAAGGGAAAAGTTACCTTTTGCCTTTGCTTCTGGTTTTTCTTTTTTCTCAATTTTTTCCTTGTGAGTTGCTTAAACAGAAAATTTCACATTAGAACATACTTTGAATAGACATCAAAACCAAGTTTTCTCTTGACCTCAGTTTTATAGTCACCAAAATTAGAAAATACTTTTGAAGATTTATGACATTGATGAATCCAATTCAGGAATAAAGAGTTAGCAGTGTGATAATCACTTTGTAGAATTCAAGGTTACAACGTGGCACTTAGAAAACATTCTGAATGATAGATTCACTCTCTTTCTTGTTTAAATCCTTATTTCAAGTAGATAAACTTTCGGGGAAGAAATACCAAGAAGGAGAAATTTTATAAGAATGTATTGAAAACTATGTCTTTACATCAGGAAGAGCTCGTTAGAATGATAATAAAGAATAAGAAATACTCGAATCAGAGCCGAAAAGTTGACCGGGCGCCTTGCTTCTCAACAGAAGTACGGCTGACGTTTGTTGAAGCACATTCCTGTAATGGGTTGCCTTATGCAGTGAAAAAATGTACCTGCTTACCAAGGTCCCTCTACTTCGATGTCATTTTAACAATCAAAAAAATTTATGAAGTGCACATCTCTCGTCCCACCACTCTGGGAGGCTGAGGCAGACGCGTAAAGCCCAGCCTGATATTAACAGTTTAAGTATCAGTGACCTGATAAGTACAACAGCACGGGCAGCATATTCTTACATTTCAAATATATTAAACTGGGTGCTTTGGTAGTTTCCCTATAATCATACTTTTTCAGGGGGTGATGCTGGAGATCAAACTCAGGGTCCTGCGCTTGGTAGGCAAGCTCTCTACCACTGAGGTAAATCCCCAACCCTGATCATACATTTTTTAAATATGCACATACAACTTGTTGGTGAATAACCAGGAAAATTATAGGAAATTAAGTGAAAAGTATAAGTTTAAAAAAGCAGTTAGAAGGAAGGAGCCAAACTAGACATCCTAACCTTTCATCAGTTCCACTTAGAAAAGGAATAAAATATTAGCAGGTGGGGTGTAATAGGAGAAGTGTGTGTGTTGGGCTTCCCACGCCGTGAGTAGACTCGTGCCATTCTTGCAGAGTGAGTGAGCTCCCTCGCAGAAGTAGGCTTTTCTTGCAAGAATGAATTATTATGAGAGCCAGGTTTTCTTCCTTGATTCTCTTGTGTATCAGGCAGCAGGAAGGGCCTCACCAAAAGGGGAACAGACATTGTCACCATGCTGTTGGACTTCACAGCACTCACCAATGTGCACCCATATAACTATTTTATCTTTTAATTTCCCAGGCTGTGGTGTTTTATTATACAAATAGAATGCAGAGTAAGATGCAATCTATGAATAATTCCCCCAGAATCTTGGACCAACCACAAATGCCTCGCAGAAAGCTGAAAACAAAAGACTCAGTTGAAGGCAAAGTGAGAGGAAAAAGCTGCCTAAAACCAGGTACTTCCTTCTCCAGGAATTCAGTTTGCCCAGGAGCCATCCCTGCTGCCAGGGTTCCGGGCAATGGCAGCATGGACAGGGTCAGCAGAAGCAGGGACAGGCCACATGGGACTCGGGTAATAGCAGCATGGTTAGTGGAACCAGGGACAGGGACGCGCCACCCAGAGTTCCCCGTAACAGCACATGGGCAAGGACAGCACCAGGAGCACGGAGGTGAGGGTGAGCAGGGCACAGTTCACACCAGGTCATGCGACAACCCTCTTTTATTTGGTATTCAGGAAATAAAAGACACTGCAAAGCATTTTGTCTCTGCTTTTCAATTTGAATAAACTTCTCACAATACTTGTAATTTAATGGCCCAAAACATGCTTATTTTAACAAAGAAGTTAAACTACTGTGAAGGTTGAAAGAATTCATAAGAAATTTCAGATTAGTTCATTTAGTCAGAGTTCACAGGACCTGGAAGTCACAGTTCTGTACCACTCATTAGCAGATGTGAAATGGACACCTGTTTCTAGAACAGAAGAAAAAGAGGGCTCTACTGAACTTCATGGCAAGTATTGTTAAGTAAACCACAATGAACGAATAATTGTTTCATTCAAATATTGAAGCATTCATGTATTATAAATGATATTGAAATATGTATCTACTGATCATATTTATAAACATCATAACCCTTCCGTCATGGTCCTCCTACATGGAATGTGTCACAAAAGAGCACTAAACAGGCTATGTGTGCTGTGTGTGCACAAATAGCTGAAATACCCTACACACGACCCACTTGAAAATGATAGCGGAAAATTAAATTAAATTCTTACTATATATTACACATTGAAATGAATTTAAGATGAACTAAAATTAACTGTAAAATATGGAGCAATTTTTTTTAAAGTAAGGAAATTATTAGTACTTATTGAGTTAATTGTTAAGGAGGTTCAAAATTAGAAAAGGCAAAGGAAAACATTAACATCGAGTCACATAAAAATTCAAGAATCTGAACAAACAAGTTCATGAATAAATGTACACATTCATCTACATCCATCTACAGAGATACGAGTCCTAATTGTGACTGCAAAACAGAGAAAACTATATGAAAAAAGTGATAGACCAAGAGACATATAAATCCCCAAACACATGCACACACACATACACACACACACAAACACTCTGGAATAAATGAACAATGAGTATGAACATTTATACAAGAAGAAATATATATCACTATAAATCATATTTGAGGAAGACGGCAGAATGGTGAGCAGCAGAGAAACAGCCTGTCTGATATTGGAGTCCAGACACTGGAATATAGCAAGGTGAGGAAGAGAAGGAGGAGGGAAGACATTGGAACATGGCAATGTGAGGAAGAGGGAGAAGAAGAATGAGGGAGCGAGGATCTGAAGTGAGAAGCGGAGCCCACGGGGAGAGTGAAGTGAGGGCCCATGACCCAGAAGAGGGAGGCGGCAAGCAGCGCTTTCTTCCCGAGCCACAGCTCATGGCATGGGAGGGTCAGTTTGGACTTGCAGACACATGGTGACTACTGGCACCCCAAGAGGCCTCCAAGGAAAGATGCGCCAGTGGAACAGAGCAGCGGATGCTGTGGACTGCAGTGGTCAGTGAGTTATTCAGGTTCAGACATCCCCCAGGAGAGTGCAACTGGCCGATCACCATCTGTGAAAGGTGTCAGCTGAATTCAGAACTCAGAGAAGCTGCAGGTTGGCTCCATATACTGGCTCCCAGTGTTGGGGTGAGGTACAGCTGAGCTCAAGCCGGCGGGAAGCATTCGGAGTGTTGTGTGCTGAACAAGGTGGGTCCCAGCCTCACAGCCAGAGCCAGAAGCAGCCTGAACTTCAGTGGAACTAAAAGCCCAGGTTTAGTGGGATTGCCCACCACATCCACAATCCTACTGCTGGCCTGGCTGAGAGCAATCAACACAGATCTGGGCTCCACTGGCCTCGTCTTTCTGCCAGTGACAGCAGAGACACCCCCTGGACATTTTTTCTGATTTTCTTTGTTTTTTAATTTTTAAAATTTTTTTCTTTTTCTTTAATTTTTTATTGATAGCTTATTTTTCTCCTTTTGATTGTTTATTCTTGTATTTCTGTGAGTGTGAACATTGTTTCTAGTATTTTGTAGTTGTCATTGTTTTGTTCTGTTCTTATTTCTGTTTCTTGCTTCTTTCTTTCCTTCCTACCTTGTTCACCGGTTCCCAAAGCTTGCATAAACTTCCTTTGTCCTCCTGCCTTGCTTCTAATCTCTTTGTCTTCTATTTCCTATTTTTGCCCTAGCCCTTTTTAAATTTTTTCCCGTGAGGGTAAAAATCACCATATTGAGGGGATATTTACTGTATACAATTTTCTAGTTTGTTTTAGATTTTGTTATATGGCTATAAATCTTGTTCATATGGTTAAAGGTGGCAAATTAATAATTATAGTTTGTCATTTTCTAGGCTGTGTCGGATGCTATTGTTACTACTGATGGTACTAGTTTAGCCAAGGTGACATAATTGTTCTAATCAGTTGTTCTTTCTTGCATGCCAACACTTGCATTGTAATGGTGGATCTCAACACCCCACTGTTACAAATAGACCGACTAGACAAAAAAGAAATAGAGAAGTATCAGACCTGAACCAGACTTTTGAACAAAACGGACCTGGTGGACGCCCACAGAGTGTTCCATGCCAAAACATCAGAATACACGTGTTTTTCAGCTGCACATGGGTTGTTCTCCAAAATAGACCACATACTAGCTCATTGAACACGCTTAAGTAATGCAACATGATTGAAATTATCCCATGCATATTATTAGGCCATAGAGCAATGAAATAGGAAATAAATGGCAAAAGAAACTGCAAAAACTACATAAACACATGGAAATTAAATAACACCCTCCTAAACAACAAATGGGTCACTGGTGCAATTCAAGAAGATATTAGACAGTTTGTACAATTAAATGACAATGCCAGTGCAATAGATCATGACTTATGGCATGCAATGAAAGCATTCCAATGAGGGAAATTCATAGCAGTGAATTCTCATACCAGAAAAGTGGAGTGAGCTCAAATAAACAACCTAATATTGAACCTTAAGGTTTTAGAAAAAGAAGAGCAAGTCAAGCCCAAAGCTCATACACACGAGGAAATTATAAAGATTAGAGCAGAAATTAATGCAATTGAGGCTAAGAAAACAATACAAATAATCAATGAATCAAAGAGTTGGTTCTTTGAAAGATTAAATAAAATTGACTAACCCTTATCCAACCTTATATATAAAAAAGGAAAGACTCAAATCCATACAATTAAGAATGAAAAGAATGAAATCACAATGATCCTGCAGAAATCTGGAAGATCATCAATACCTACTTCAAGAACCTGTACTCAAATAAGATGCAAAACACAGAAAAAAGGGACAGATTCGCAGATACATATGAATTACCAAACCTGAATCAAGAAGATATAAAAATTCTAAATAACTCAATATCAGTCAATGAAATTGAAGATGTAAATAAAAACCTACCAACAAAGAATAGCCCAGGTCCCGACAGATTCACTGCTGAATTCTGCAAGAACTTTAGAGAAGATCTAATGCCACTCCTCCTCAAACTCTTTAATGAAATTGAAAGGGAAACAATACTCTCAAATTCATTTCTGGAAACAAGCATCACCCTGATACCAAAACCAGACAAGGATCCAATGAAAAAAGAGAACTACAGACTGATCTCTTTAATGAACATAGATGCAAAAACCCTCAATAAGATACTGGCAAACAGAATGCAGCAAATCATCAAGAAGATTACACAGCCTGACCAAGTAGGATTCAACCCAGGGATGCAGGGATGGTTCAACATATGCAAATCAATAAATGCAGTATACCATATCAACAGAGGCAAAGACAAAAACCATATGATCTTCTCAGTAGACTTAGAAAAAGCATTTGACAGAGTCCAACATCCATTCATAATAACAATCTTACAGAAAATTGGAAGAGATAGTCTTTATCTCAGTCAGATAAAAGCCATCTATGACAAATCAATAGCCGACATCATACTAAAAATGGTCAAAAGCTGAAAGATTTTACTCTAAAATCTGGAACAAGACAAGGATGTCCACTATCACAAGTCTTATTCAATATAGTTCTGGAAACATTAGCCAGAGCAATTAGACAAGAGAAAGAAATAAAAGGAATAAGGATTGGAAAGGAAGAAGTTAAATTACCATTATTTGGGGATGACATGATATGCCACACAAAAGACCCCCAAAACTCTACCCAAAGACTCCTAGATTTAATAACCAAATTCAGTAGTGTAGCTGGATACAAAGTCAACACACAAAAATCAACAGCATTCCTGTACGCAAACAACAGACTCACTGAGAGAGAAATCAAGGAAATAATACCTTTCACAACTGCATCAAAAAAAAAAAAAACGAAATCCTTAGGAATCATTCTAATGAAGGAAGTAAAAGAACTTTACATTGAAAACTACAGTACTCTGAAAAGGCACGTTGACGAAGACATCAGAATATTGAAAGATATTCCTTGTTCTTGGGTAGGAAAAGCCAATATAGGGAAAATGGTCATCCTTCCAAAATTGTTATACAGATTTAATACAATCTCAATCAAAATGCCAGCAGCATACCTCACAAAATTAGAGAAAACAGTCCTAAAGTTCATTTGGATCTAGAAGAGACCTAGAATAGCAAAAGAAATTATGGGCAACAAAGGCAAGGCAGGGGGCATCATAATTACTGACTTGAAATTACACTGCAGAATTACAGTGATAAAAACAGCATGGTATGGGCAGAAAATAGACCTGAGGATCAATGGAACAGATTAGAAGATACAGAATCAAATCCAAACATTCTCAGCCACCTCATCTTTGATGACAGGACCAAAAATATTCACTGAAAGAAGGATAGCCTCTTTAATAAATGGGGTTGGAAAAACTGGCTTTCCACATGTCAAAGATTAAACTAGACCTATGTCTCTCACCGTGCCATAAACTAAAATGGAAATGGATTGAAGACCTAAATGTTAAAACAGAAACACTAAATCTGCTGGAAGATAAAATAGTGAGAACTCTTGAACACATAGGTGTAGGCAAGACCTTATGAACAAAACCCCAGTCACACAGGAAATATCACAAAGAATCAACAACTGGGATCTCATCCTATTAAAAAGTCTTTGCACAGCACAAGAAACCACCAACAGAGTGAAGAGACAACCCACAGAATGGGAAAAAATTTTTGCCAGCTGTTCTCAGACAAAGGACTAATATCTAGAATATATAAAGAACTCAAAAGAGTCAGACCTCTCAAATTTAAAGACTCAATTCATAAATGGGCAGCTGAAATGAACAGACAATTCTCAGATGAAGTAGAAAAGGAAAATAAATATATGAAAACATGTCCAGCATTACTGCTTATTTGAGAAATGCAAATTAATACAATGCTGAGATTCCATCTCACTCCAGAGAGAATGGCGATTTTCAAGAAATCAACCAATAACAAATGACGGCAGGGCTGTCAGGGGAAGGAACTCTTCTATGTTGTTGGTAGGAATACAGATTGATGTAAGCACTGTGGAAATCAGTGTGGAGAGTCCTCAAAAAATTAAAGGTAGAGATTCCATTTGACCGGGCTATTCTCCTCCTTGGTATTTTCCCTAAAGAATTAAAAGCATCATACCACAGCAATATGTGCACACCCATATTTATAGCAGCACAGTTTGTAATAGCTAAATCTTAGAAACAGCTCAAATCCCCATCAACTAATGAAAGTACAAAGAAGGGATATCTTTTTTTTTTTAAACAATAGATACTACTTTTTCATAACGAATGATAAACTTCAGACATTTGTAGTTAAATGGATACACTTTGAGACCACACTCTTGTGGGGGACATGCCAGGGATCGAATTCAGGGCCTTATGCTCTCTAGGTAAGCTCGCTACCATTTAGCTAAATCCCTAACCCGAAACCACACTGTTCAGTGAAATAAATCAGATGCACATGTTCAAATATCGCATGGTTTCTCTGGTGTGAGAAAACAGGACCAAAATATACAATTGATACTGTTAAAAAGAAAGAAAATGTTTAAATGGGAAGGGGAACGAGGGAGGGGTGAGGGGGAAAGGAAAGAAGGGAAAAGACAAAAGAGAACAGAAGAAAAAAGAGAAACACAACCTTTTGTACATAAGGAGGGGAAGAGGGGCTGAAGGGAGGGGAGGGAAAAGGGAAAAAAAGAAGAATCAAGATATATCATGTATAGGTACAAATTCCCTGTGATGAATGTTATCATTATATACATATAAAATGTACCAATAAAATTAATTATAAAAAAAGAACAAAAATCATATTTGAATTGTTTGGCCTACCAATAACAAGCCACTAAAAGTTATGATGGAAGAATGTATCTTCATTTAAGTACTGTGGACCTTTTTTTGTTTGTTTGTTTCGGCCTCACATTTTATGTGTTTTTTTTATTATTATTATTTTATGTTTTTACCAAGCACATGTATTGGTACATTGTATACGTAATGATCACATTCATACGGTTATTTTGTACCTGTACATGATACATCTTTGTTTTCCTCCCCTTCCCCACCCCCCTCCCTTCAGTTCCTCCACCCTTCCCTATTTGCAGCAGGTTTATTTACATTTTTCCAATTTTTTCCTTTTCTCCTTTCTTTTCTTTTCCCCTTCCTTCTTTTCCCCCTTCTCCCTATCTAGTTTTTCTCTCTTTTTAATATTATCTTTTTTTTTACATAATATCTATTATACCTCTTTGTCCTTATTTACACTTATGTTTTCTCATATCAGAGAAACAATTTGACGTATACTCATGAGTGTCTGATTTATTTCACTTAAGACTATGTTCTCAAAGTGCATCCATTTACCTACAAATGTCTAACCCCTAGAATATATAAAGAACTCAAAAAAATCAAACGTCCCGAATTTAAAGACCCTACCCAAAAATGGGCATCTGAAATGAACAAACATGTCTCAGAAGAAGAAATAAAAATGGCAAATAAGTATATGAAAAAGTGTTCAACAGCACTGGTCATTCGAGAGATGCAAATCAAAACAATGTTAAGATTCCATCTCACTCCAGAAAGAACAGTTATTATCAAGAAATCAACCAATAACAAATGCTGGCAGGGCTGTGGGGAAAAAGGAACCCTCCTCCACTGTTGGTGGAGATGTAGATGGTCCAGCCACTGTGGAAATCAGTATGGAGATTCCTCAAAAAAAACTACAACTAGAGGTTCCATTTGATCCAGCTATTGCTCTACTGGGTATCTTCCTAGAAGAAGTGAAATCATCATACCACAGTGATATATGCACAACCAGGTTCATAGCAGCACAATTTGTAATAGCTAAGTCTTGGAAACAACCAAAATGCCCAACAACTAATGAATGGCTAGTGGTTTTGCTACACGATGGAGTACTATTCTGTTTTTTTGTTTTATTTTGTTTTGTTTTTTATGAGCCTTTTTTTTGTGTGTGTGTGCTGGGGATTGAACTCAGGGCCTTGTGCTTGCAAGGCAAGCACTCTAATCACTGAGCTAAATCCTCAGCCCCTTTATGCGCCTTTATAAAAAAAGAATAAGGAAAATATTTATAGGTGTAGAAAAATTCTCTAGGATGTATTTTTAAAGTATAAAAGTGGTAAAATAGGACACATTAGATTTTTGCATAAAATACAGGGGAAGCAATAATTTATACTCTTTTTGACACAGGAAAAAGCACTATTATATTAATATAATAAAATTACCTATTATAAATCACAGTAGTGCTAACCACCCACGTAATGGATGAAGTTCTGGAAGGGCACACATGAAGCGCACGTGAGTGTCTGGCTCAGAGCAAGCAGGCAGGACGGGCTGGGAGCCGAGAGGGGAGTCGCAGGGGAGGAAGTTCGCACCAGGCAGCCGTGGGAGAGCAGGGAGCAGGGAGAGCACACGCCCATCTATGCCAAAAAAGTGAACGGAAACTAGCAAAGTGCAGTTTAGTGGGGGATCGAAACATGCAAGTTGAAGGAATGAGGTCAGCTTTTCATCTATAAAATCGGCACGGCTTTTCCAAAATAATATTTTCGTGGCTATCTAAGGCACCCTCAAAATCACCACAGGAAAAGTTGATAAACTATTTCTAGACAATGAAGTGTTAACTTCGCGACCCTTGAATACTTTGTCCCCTTCTATCTAGCAACTCTGCCTCCCAGACCCTATACCACACCGAGGGGAAATATCGTAATATAATTTTAAGAGAAGAAATGTAAGGCCATCTGAAATCTGACAGCAAAGAGAGGGAAGTTGAAAGGAAAGAATTTAATGCTAAAACAGCAAAGCAGAATATTCACATACCTTTCTTTTCAGGTTTTTCTTTTTCTCTTTCTTTCGTTTTTTCTTTGTCTTTTTCTTTTTCTCTGTGTGTAACTGAAAAGAAATAGATAATGCTTTTCACTTAAATAAAAGGGATAAATGATAAGATAATTGCATGGACCTTTTTTATGTCAAAATCTTACCACTGCTTTTAGGAATCTTTCTTTAACTAGCATGAGATTTTATACAGTTGGATTTTTAAACTTCGATATAATTACAGATTTACCATGCTATTTCTATTTTTATTTCACATCTAAACACAACTCATACTAAAACTAGGTATGACTGCAAAGATAAAAATAGCCCTCAGCCTTTAAAATTCCTAATTTAATGAATCAGAAAATTTTTCTAAATTATCAAGCCAGATGCCAAACAGCCCAGCTTTGACATCAGATAAATGCCAGAACTATGAAGGCAAAATATAGACATAAACTTCTGAACAGAAGCAAAGAACAATCAGCTTAAATTGTACGTGTGACTCTTTTACAGAAATATTCCATATTACAAGTTTTCAAAAATATATTATAATCTTACAAAAACTTTTCAAAGAAAATAAAATTCAGTTAGCTATGATCCAGTTAATTATTGTAGTAGGAATCAAATTTAAGACATAGTCTTAACCCATACTTGAGTCATAATTATTAATTATTCAAGCTAGAAATGTAGGATTCATCCAAGATTCCTCTCTCTTTCTCATTCTATTCATTTCACCTAGTCCTTTCAATCTTACTTTTTGAACATCTTCTTATCCTTCTTCTTCCTTTATTTAATATTATATTCCCTAATCTATTATTTATTCACACAAAAATGCAGAAAGAACACCTGCCATGTGCTAAAGACTGTGCTAGATAAGACAAATATCACCCCTGTCATAGGGATGCCAACCAGCTTACAGATGATGGATGCTGGACAAATAATGACAAAGGCAGTTAAGAGCAGTTAGTACAATTACATTGAAGAAAAGAGGCAGGATGGTCTGTCAATGCATGAAATGGGACCTAATGTCATCTAGGTGTTTGGAGAAGGCCTCTTGGGAGAAGTGAGTCCAAAGGAAGTGAGAAATCAGAGTTTAGTAGCCAGGACAGACAAGTGAAAGGGACCATCTCAGAAAGCTGGAGGAGAATATGCATCGTAGACAGGTTATTGTCACACATTTTATTAAAATACACTGACTCATCTTTTAAATCTTTAGATTTTTCTTCCTCACCGTAATCTTTCTAACATAAGTCTGTTTATATTATTCACCTGTTTCAAATATAGTGTCCTCCTCATTGCTTAGACTGGTACCTGTCACAGAGTAGGTGATATATCAAATATAAAAATATTTTATTACCTTAGTCATCTGACATTTGTTTACCAATCCAATCTCCATATCAAGAATTTCTCCTTGAAATTTACATTCCAGTTATAACAACATGCTTGTAGTTCTACATGCCCAGAATGTGTCATGTGATGTCTTTGCCTTGTTGCTTGTTTGTGTCTTCCACCTTGAAATTTCTTTGCTTTCTGTCCCCTGGTCCACAGACCTGTTCGGTCTTGGTTCACATACCTCCTCCTCTGTAAAGCCCCCTCCGACCTTTACTTATTGCATATACCAACTGCACCTTGTGCATGGCTAGTTTAGCAATTAAACAATCCTGCAATCATTCGTACACCTGCCTATCAACTACAGGAAATCTTTAGGGGCTGTGCAGGGTTCATTTATTCTTGCATCCCTGTCTCATTGCATGATACAAGTCATATAGTGGACACTTAATCATATTTTTGAATAAGTGAAATTATAAAATACTGTAAGGAGAGCTAGTTTCCTTTTCTAGTGAGCTTTTCTTCATAGATGAGGTGATATATATATGTATACATAACTAATGCACTATACATATATTTCATTATATATATGTATATTCCTACATGCTTCCAATGATTTGAAATAGTTGTTACTTTGTTAAAATTTCTCAAATAAAACCCAGAGATAAACAGCAGAAGAGGAGAGGAAAACACCTTAGAACATCTAGACATTATTTTATTCTTTGCGCATGTGATGGTTTTTTTTAGGTGTTTCTGAGCTACTAAGTTCAATGTAAGTATCTTTCAAGATAAGGGGAGGAAATCAGCATTTACACAGACTGCAAATAGCTTATTTTGGTTCCTTTGGATCACTATTAATTAAACTGAATACCAAAAGAAATTCTTGGCAGAAACAAAGCCTCTTTTAAAGTTTCTCTAGGGGGACTCAAGTTTGTATGAGATAAGCCGTATTTTCAGAGCCCTGACTGAAAGATCCCCCAGGGAACACCTAATCTCAGTCCTGCCTCTGTCAGGGCCTGGGCTCCCCCCACCCCAGACAGCTGGTTGTCCATTCTGCTAAAGGATTTTCAGATTGACGTGTGCACAGGCATAAATGAGAGAATTAATACGAAAATCAAAAGAGCAAGAGGGCTGAATTCAGACTCAAATTAGCATATTAACTCCTCTTTCCTATTACCCAGGGGACAAATCTGGTTCCTCCAGTGGAAGTTTTGATTTGTAGACACGGTACTGCATGCTGGAATTTCATTCTACTCCTTCAAAATCACTCCACAACAGAGCTCAGGGAAGCAGCTCCCACGGGCTCCGGGGAGCTGTTCAAAATGGCTCACTGCCACTAAA
Source organism: Hystrix cristata (assembly GCA_004026905.1). Classification (NCBI taxonomy): domain Eukaryota; kingdom Metazoa; phylum Chordata; class Mammalia; order Rodentia; family Hystricidae; genus Hystrix; species Hystrix cristata. The sequence goes on along the minus strand of PVJO010008900.1, from coordinate 41,437 downwards.
GCTGCTTGGACGGAGATGTCAAACTTTGCCAAGACTGTGCTCAAATATCAAGTTTTGAAACAACTTTCATCCCAATAATGCAACAGGCCGTAGCTGCTCTAATAATCACTATAAAATAAAAACGATTTGCTCCAGGAACTCCATTTGCTTGTGCAGTTCTAAGCCTGGAATCCATAAGCAAGAGTTTCACACGGAGGAAGAACGAGTACTTCCTCATGGCAGCCCTGTGTGGCAAGTTCTAGTGTGGCCAAGACAATTTTAGCTCAGGACAAAAAAAGCTCCTTGCACCTGCTAGAGCTTAACTTGTTTGTCACCCTTCTTTATAAGAAACAAAGCCCCTTTGGTGTGTTGATAATGAAAAACACATGGATGCGCCAGTTGGAACGACTCTGACGTTCGCCATCCGAGCTGGCATGGCCTCTGTCCTGGGCCTGTCCAGACTCTGACCTCTCCCTGACCGTAACATTCAGCTCAGCTCAACTCCGAAGTGCACCTCACACTCCCCACATGGCTCCTCACCAGCACTGCCCACGCTGAGCTCTATGCTTCTGCTTCTGATCCCAGCGTCTTTCTGAAGGCCATCACAGCTCACAGTACCTTTGACCCTGAGGCTCTCCTTGGCCAGAACACTCCCCAGAGACCCAGGGGGAGGGACCAGCTGGTCAGAGCTCTTTGCTTTGTCTCTCTGCTCTTAGCTCAAAAATTAAAAGTTTCAGTGCTCAAATTGTTAAAGGACTGATCTGTGTGGGCTACTACATTCCCCACTTGATGGGCAGGAAATAAATTTAAGCACAACTCTGAAGCCCATACTTGACTTGGGAGCTACTACAGGAGACTAATAACTGATAAGCAGAGAGATAAGCAATTAGCCTTGCACCTCTTCATTATAGAACCTTTGGGAAGCATAGTAAACTATAACAGAATTTAGTGATTTTTTTTCTTTGAATACATTTCTCCATTTGTCCGTTTCTTAATGCTTCTTTTGTAGAAGAAAGTCAATGAATTTTGAATAGTGAACATTTCAGAAGGCTTCATAAGATTCATGTATATGCATGTTTTAATTTCTCAATTTTTAATGACAGAGGAAAATACATATTTATTTTAAAGACATTAAAAATCAAATTCTGCTTCAGCCTCCACAAAACAAAAACGCCAGCTGTAATCCTAATTGTATGTGCTTCATTTTTTTGTAACTACTCTGTAGAATTTTGATGCTGTGCTAGAGAAAAATGATCTAAGCACTTTTAAAAGATAATAATGAATGCAATAGAAAAGCATTCTTGAATGGATAAACTTCAAAAACTTGTATCATACATTCTTTGTAGAGAATTTATCATTTTAACTTTAATAAATGCACACAATTTTAGAACTGGTAGGGGCATGAAAGATCTCTAAACTTCATTGTGGTGGATATAAAAACAAACTTACAAGAATCCAGGGCAAAGTAAGGAAACAATATAATTACATGACTACCTAATTCCAAAACTATGCTACCTTGCACGTGCCAATTTCCGTGTAAACTATTGAGTCGTCCTTTGAGTCCTAAAATGTTGACTGGGGTATACAAATATGTAAACTACCATCCACCCTCAATAATAGAGATGGTTTTAAAATAAAATTATTTTGTTTCTATATCACAGTGAAGATTTGGCCAAATATCCAAAGTTAAAATCTCATCTGACATACATGCTTTAGATCACAATACAGATGTTTTCATTACTAAAATATTGGTTGCATTCTCAAATCTGACTTACTTGTATGGATAATTCCCCTTCTGGGGCTGCAAAGCCACAGAAAGAATCACAACCTTCCCCCAAAACTGATAGTCACCATGAAGGCAATGATGCATAGCTTTGCATAGAACCTTTATTTTCTTTTCTAGGTTTATCTTTCATAACTGCTGGAAAGGGAAATATTCACCTCTACCACACTTCAGGGAGTCAATTATGTACGGCTAAGAGAAGACAAAAATAAAAGTTTGTATACTACAGGGTGACTAAATTAATTTGAGAGCTTTAAGAGCATTTCAATAGAGGGCTCAGGCAAATTCAGATATGGTTTAGTGTCCTGTGCTCTTTGGCTTCTGAGATTCATCACTAGCCAGAATGTCTGTCTGCTATGACTCCAATCCTTCAACTGTTTCCCAGAAACGTGAGGCGTTCAAGACAGTTAATGAGTATACTCATGTTTTAAAAAAAATTCTCGACTTTGTGGATGTGAAATTTTGTAAACTGAATTGTGACCCTGCCCTGCCAAAAAAAAAAAAAAAAAAAAAAGACATGTCGAAGCCCTAACCTCTAATACTTCAGAATATGACCCTATTTAGGAATAAAGTATTTAAAGGGGGTAATCAAATGCAGTAATGTCATTAGCCTGGTTCCTGATCTAACATGACTGATGTCCTCACATTGCACACAGGGAATAAATGAATAAAAATACAGAAACACAAGGAAAACATCTTTCAAGGATAACAGAAGAAAATGGAGGGATTTATCTATAAATCAAAGATTTCCCAGGAAGCATCAGAAGGTAGGAGAGAGGCACAGAACAGATTCTGTTAGAAAGAACCAGCCAAACAGAAATCTGAACTCTGAACTTCTACCCTCTGTAACTGTGAGACCATAAATTTTAAACTCCCCAGTTTTGGGTACTATGTTAGGGCAACTTTGGGGATCTAGCACTAATAGTCTCTTGTGTGTCCCTCATCCCTTGTAGGCTGATTTCTGTCTTAGCTCTGTGTCTTCCATTTTAGGCTCCAGAGTCCATGCCTGAAGCCCAAAGCACTCTTTCCTCTACGGCTCTACCAGAAAACTGCAGTTGGACCCACTCAGCAAACGAGGGATCCAGATGTCCAACAGCATCACTCAGCTGGGACATCATTGTGAAACTCTAACACGCAATGGCACAACTGTGTACTGACTTCCTCACCCCTACCACTGGGCTGAGTCTTCTTCATCCTTGAATTTTAATGCTCAACACAGTATGGCAGAAAGTAAGTGTCATGAGAAAATTAATATCACCACTTACTGGCTATGAACAGTTATCCCATTTACTGTAGAATACAGAGGGAAAGCCACCTTCTCCTAAATTAGAGACGGGTGAGACTAAAATTTGGCCCAGCAACTTTCTAATTTAGACAATGAAGAAATCACTGGGTGCAGGTTGAATTATCATCAGTTTTGAATATCTCTAATCTATATCTAACTATCTATCCATCTATCTCTGACACACTAGGCTATTTTGCTGTCAATTAAGATAAATATTAGATATAAAAGGTAAAAGATTGTAGTTTCAAGGTATACAAACACTCATATAGCAATAATTTCACAACGGAGGCACATGGGGGTAACACGGCAGTACTGTTAGCATGAAGTTATATCACAAGATATTGGGATGAAACATCTTAAATTCTCCCAGTCTAAGAGGCTAGCAAATAGTAACAAACAATATAGAGAGAGTAACAATGCAAGAAACTATCATCTCTCTAGGAAAATGTAATTGAGAGGGTTTTGGTCATTAGCTGATAGCACTGTCCATAATCAACCTAGAATGATCTTGAGAATTGCCTACGTGTGTTCCAGAATCAGCTAACCTTACAACACTTCTGTCATCCTCATGTTACCTGTGAGAGAAGGGATGCAAAGCAAGATTCATTTGTTTGTATGAGGTCGTGGAGACAAAAGTTACTAGGTTTGGATTCTAACCTGCATTGGTTAATTCAAGACTTCTCTAAAACTGGGAGAAAATTATGTTACCATACTTCTTTGGAAAAATCATATACTCTTCTCTTAATTTACTTATCGAGTAAGATTGATTGCACATTTACTGTGGGTCAGGGAATGTTTTTTAACAATAGCGACTGGCAACTTTTATTTATTTACAAATAATTGCTGGTCCCTCCAGTTCCTTAGAGAGAGTCTGTATATATTCTTCCATTTAAGATATTAATGGGCTGAGTTGCTGATGTCTATAAAGGACTCACATCTTGTTGATTGCTATAGGAGACTGGTCAGCATTTCTTATTGCATATCACGTGACTGTGAGTCTGCAGTGGACATCCATTTATCTGATGTATCATGGGGTGTGGACTCAAGATAGCCTTATTCATTGCCATCTGGAGATTCACTACTTCTTACCAGTTAAAAGTATATTATGAAATATTAGACCTTAAACATAAATTATTTTGAAAGATCATTTTGACCTGTAGAAACTTTCATTAGTAATCATAATCCTGATATGAAATCTGCACTTTTCTTGCCAATTTGTGCAAGAGTACATCGCTCAGCACCCATAATCACTGTACTGTGGTCAGCTGACTCTCTGCTCACCAAGGCCATTTATAAGCGCAACAATGGGGTGAATAACACTTGGTAATACAGGAAAAGATGAATTACAGTTATAAGTTTCATCTGAGCAAGTGGAATGTTCCTCTCTGTGCTGTGCAAATTCCATACAAGGTCATGAGCAAATACATTATTCTTTTTATGTTTACAAAACGAATTCCTATGAGTTGTATGTGGCAAAAACAAAGGTAATTTAGTTCAAAGGTAAGCCTTAACAAACATGTCAGAGCATATACTTAAAGCCATAATTGATATTTATTGCAAAATTATGAATTAAATGGCTTAATTTAGCTCCATGAAATTGCTGTATTCTCCCTTAATGAAAAACATCAAACCAAATAAACAGAGGGGCAAAGTAGAAATAAAAGTTAGCTTAATATGCCAAATTTAAATCACTTAAAGTGGATGAATCTAAAAATTACTTAATTTTGTTATAAAGAGTCAGAGTTGAAACTGATTAATTCTTTGATGTTTAAAAATGAATTAATTAGCATATTGATTTCAATTTGTTTTGGAAAGCTATGTTCTGTGGGATATTAAGCCTTGGGTCTGGGACGTCTCTCAAAGCTCATGTGTTGAAAGATCTGTCCCCAATACCACACTGCTCAGAGGCAGCAGATGACTGGATGACGTGTGCTCTAAACTTATCAATGGATTAATCCGTTAATGGAGTCAAATGGATTCATAGGTCATTGAGCACATGCCTTCAAGAGCTTTACTTTGTCCCTGGCTTGCTCTCTCTTGCTCTGCCTCTCTCTCCCTCTCCCTCTCGCTCTCTCTGTTTCTCCTTCCTGGATATCATGAAGTGAACACTTTTGCTAGCTACAGGTTCCTGAACATGATGTGTGGTCCCACTATGGGCTCAGAAACAGTGGAGCCAAGAGACCATGGATTGAAATCTCTGAAACCATGAACAAAACTAAGCCTTTCCTCACATTATAAAATATTAGGCTTTAAATATAAATGTATTTAAATTGTTTCTCTAAGATACTTCTCACAGGGATGGAAAGTTGAGTAACATGCAGGTGTTACATAGTTTCCGGTTTTCTGTATTACAGTTGATGCAGTGATGAATAAATCACACAGGTACAGACTCATACAGCTTCCCAAGGAACTCCACTCCCCTAAGACCTTGGGGAATACTGTTAGGGCTTAATCTAAAATCTTCCCTTGATAGTCTGTGTGCTCAGAGGTGGGACTTCTGAAAAATGACTGGGTCACGAGGGCGCGAGTCACACCAGCGGATCACCCCCTGATGAGCTCATCAGCTGAGTGGGCTGTTAGAAGGTTGGGTCTCATTGGAAGAAGCAGGTTGCTGGGGGTTGTTGAGGGAACATCTTTTCTCAGGCTGTCCTGCTTCCTCTCTGCTTCCTGGCTGCCATGAGGGGAGCAGCCTTCTTTCTCCATGCCCCACTGCCATGAGGAGTCTGCCTCGGAGCTATCTGACCAAGGAATGAAACCTTTGAAACTTTTCGTCTCTTAAGTTGTTTATGTCAGATATTTTGTCCTAGTGATAGAAAACTGACTAATATAAATATCACATGAGTATTTTGAGAAAGGGAGAAGGATATTATCTAGCTTCCATTATCATCAAATTTTTATTTTTGCACAAATTACACTGGCTTTAGCATAATGAATCTTTTTTAGGCTAAGATATTTGCCATCTTGTCATAATCATCCCTGTTCATACTATTATCACACTAATACTTTCGAAATATTACATCTCTTCTTATAAGAGTCCAAAATGCTTTAATATCAAATTAAATTCTTAAGTACTCATCATAGAGAACCATAACTGACATAGAATGTGGCATATAGAGCACAGTATTTGTCTCATATATGAGCAGTTATTGTCATTGAACTATTTGGGAGTGAAGATCAAACACAATTCTACCTAGAATGCAGATAAGAAGCTAAGAAGTAAAATTAATCTTATATTCCTCTTCACATTAAAAATGGAGAAAAATAATGAACTGTCTCTGATGCCCAAAACAGTGTCAGACAGCTGAAGCCCTACTGTCTCTTTTTTGGGAAATATTCACTTTCCCCAAATATGTTTAATCTACTTCTGAAATGTATTCAAGTAACTAATTTCCAGTCTGGACTTTAAGAAATTTATTTCAAACTTCAGCCAAATTTACTGTTTTAATTATGGAAAACTCAGCAGCTTAATAAACCTACTCTACAGCCCACTGCTCAAAGTCTTTGACAGCAGGTGTCTAAGAGAGTCTGGTCCAAAATGCAAATTGTGCCATCTGCATTGCAACATCTACTCTAGCAGTGATGCTATTAAATGAATAGTAAAGACTGCGAGATAAAAAGGCGGAGACTCCAGTCATGTGGAACCAGTTGAGTGTCTGTTTAACCTTGAGCAAATAGAAATACATGGCCAGTTCAGTCATGGTTGCCTTAGTCCATCCCGCCCAAGAGCTGGGTCCAATTTCCCTGACCAAAGGAATTAAGAACCAAAAAAGGAAAGGAAACAGTAAGAAGACATTAGTTCCCTAAGTACAAATATAAATAGTCTTCGCTCTAGTGAGCTGCAATGTCCTGGTTGTACAAAGTCTGGCCAACAAACCTGGAGCAAATTCAAACATTAAGATTAAAGACATAATATCTGAGAATGATTTTAGCTCTTCACAAAAAGGAAGAATGCAAAATATATTTTAAAACAGGGCATTGTGATACAGATGCACATGGTCGTTCAATTTATAATGAACTAGAACTTCTATTATTTGAAGCTTTACTATCTATAGCTGTGATATTTACTACAGGTAATTTTGCATTACTTCAATTTTTACATGACAAATATTGAACAATATTTAATTTTTATCCCAGGAAAAGTTTTTCATTTTCTTTCTGTATCGCACAAATACTCTGATTATGAAATTTTAATTTTTGCTCTGGCTCATCAAAATAATTGATGATCGGGAAAACCTAGGCATGCTTTGGACTATGTCTGTTCAGATGATATTGCTTCCTGTAAGTTCTTTAAAGTTTTATGACTACAGGGGTCACCCACAGAAAAGTGATGTTTGTCAGATACACAAGGCAATGCTGGCCTTTATTAAAATGCTTCTGCCGCAAGACTGCAGTGCCTGGATCCTGTTCAGTTACAGGGATATTAATCACCATGCTGTTGCTATCCATCCAGTCCTGGTGGCTGTGGACGAAAGCTGTGGGGCTGTGACATTCTGCAGGGAGGTAACACAATGACTCTGCATTTCTGCATAAAAATTGTAAAGACATCCTAGGTCATAGAAATTTGGATTAAAAAAGTTGAACTCTGGCTTATTACAGTAACTTATTTTGAAAAAAGAAAACGTTTGCATCATAAGTCAAAAATATATCCACAGCGCTATTTAGTAAGAAAAACCAGTTATTAATAATGACTGTCACCCATGTTGAAGTTACTCTGATTTCCATCATTGAATATTATTCATACATTTATACCTGAATTTAACTGAGGAGTAAAGTACTTATCTAAATGCCAAAAATCTCAAAAGAAACAAAAGCAATTTAACACTAAGTTTTCTTTCTTGCATATAAAGACATATATCTTAATAAGAATAAATATAAAGTAAAATGTTTACCTTTAGTTTGTATTTTTCTTTCAGGTTTTTCCTGCTTTTCAGTCTTTTCTTTGTGTATTTCTGAGGAAAAATAAAATGTAGAATTTAAAAACTTTTTCGAAAAAGTATAAATTTTAAACAACTATGACCTAAACTTTATAATTCTATGAGGTATAAAATTTGTATCTAACAAATACAATGATATATAAAAGGAAAGAGTCTCTGTAATATAGTTCTGCATATACTCACTTATTAATTGAAATAAGGGAAAAATTGGAGGCATCTGAAAATCAGAGTTACCTGAAAAATTTAAAAATTTACATTGACAGAGGCACGTTGTCACCATTTCCTGCACTAAAATTGATCCACAAACTGTAATTAAGTCTTATTTCCGTTAGTCTTAATACAAATTAAGAATCTTTAGTAAGAATGTCATTCAGATTCATGAAGATTTTGTTTTTACATATTAAATTAAGAATTTGGGAAATGAACTGCAACCACTATCTAATAAGAAATATATCTTCAGAAGTACTGACTGGAAGCTATGTTTATAATCAGCAGCCGGCACTGCATTTAACCAATAATTACTTCAGACAGATACACCACGTTTCATAAGATAAGTTAGTTGTACATGTTTTGTAGATATCAGGTTTTAACAAGTGCATTCAGTGTTTTGCAGGCACATATTAGCACACATATATTACCAAGTCTTGGAAAATGAAGCCAATTCTGAATTTACAGCTAATTTGTATAGAAGTAAATTTGAGATTAAAGTTTACAAATATGATTACTACCTCTGAAAAGTGACTTAATCTTAAATTTCATGGTTTTCCTTAGAAAAATGCTAATGAGTTTTATTTATTTATTTATTTATCACAACTTTATTCCACAGATGGTCTGAGATGATTACTAATTACTGTACACATTTTAAAATCTCCATTCATAAATTTGCATTTACATGTTTATAATTTTTCCAGAAGTCTATTAAATCAATACCAATTACAGGAAAACCCTAATTATCTTCAAAAAAAAAAAAGTTGCAGACTTTTATTTTCCTATCAAGGAGGTAGCCGACACTGTGAAGATTTTCTTCTCTCGATGCCATTAATGACTTCCGAACCACATCGCAGACTGAGCGTGGCCAGAAGAAACAAGCGAGGTCAGGGGCTCAAGCATGACTCTGGATAAATTTCCCAAGGTGCAAGTACAGGTCTCAGAAGGGTACAGAAATGTCTGTCTTCCACCTCTCACATTATTTTGTTTACCTCTTTCATTAATGCCTACAAATTCTACTCTAACACAGAGTTCCACACATTAGTATGGTGAAACTTTTGACCTAGATGAACCATTATTTGTAGGCGGGGTCCTCCTTCTCTGCGTATTCTGGGATACTGAGCAGCGTTCCTATACTTATGAGATACCAGTAGTTCCCATAACCACCCTTCAGTCATTGCAAAGACTTCAAACTTTACGAAGGTCCCTTGCAAGACAGAATGAATCCTACTTGAGATTCACTTCTCTAAAAATACACCATAACCAGCCTAATAACCTAGTACACTTCGTCATTTCTAGATCTATACTGTCCAAAGGACTGGCCATTAGACACCATGCATTTTAGCACATGAGATGTCGTGAGTCCAAATGGATGTGTGCTGGAAGTGTGAAGTACACACAAGAGTATGAAGACTTAGTGTGAAAAAGAAAGTCAGTAGTAAACTGCAATTAATTGCATTTGAAATTATATTATTTGAATATGTTGATTGTGAAGGTGTCATTGCTAGCTCAGCTTGGCTGGCCTAAAATCCCAAGTTATTCAAGGGAGCACTAATTCAGGATTCACTTAAAGGTATTCTGCAGATATAATAAAAATCCATTGTCAGTTGATTTAGGTGAGATGATTCCTGATGTGTGTTTGTTTGATCCCATGGTAAAGCCTTACAAGTAAGCCTGAGTTTTCCTAGAACAAGAGAAGAAATGCTTTCTGGGAAAGGCAGCTTTGGTCCGAGTCTTGGTTCAAACTGGCCTGTAGCCTTCCCTTCCTGACTGCTGGCCATATGTGTTCAGACTTGCCTGGCCATCTCCACAACCACACAAACAAACTCCCGATAATAAGCGCAGTTTTGTTGTTGTTGTTGTTGTTGTTTTTGTTTTTCCTGGTATGATAGATTGACCTGAGGCCTTCACATTGAGCCAAACCCCGAGCCCGAGCCCTTTTTATTGTTATTTTGAAAAATGGACTTTGTAAGTTATGAAGTAGCCTAAGATAGGTTTCAACTTGTGATTTTAACATTGAAATGAGTCTTCATTATCTTCCTTCTGTTGTACTTTTCATTTGAACTTATGCTGACACACTGGATTAAATATTATTAAAACTAATTTTCTATTTTTTTTAACTTTTTTAATGTGGCTTCTAGCAAATGTTAAAATATGTATGTGGATCACAGTGACTACTAGACAATGCTGGTCTAGTCCTAAGGGGAGCAAATAACCATTTTAAAATCTTAGGTCAATCACAGGATTAAATCTTTTATAAGTGAACTGAAAACACAAATTTCAACTTCTCCCCTGCCAACAACTTTATGCTGCTCCCTTCAACCAAACCAACAGAATCTCCAGAGAAGTTGGGTGCTTTGTCTAATTCAGGGCCTGGAGGCAAGTGAAACGCTGAAGGTTTCCAGCAGTCCTTGGGAATGCGCAAGCAGTAGCCCTCGAGAAATCATTTCTTACTCCTGCTCAGCATGAATTTGAACATGGCACTGAGATAAAATTTTTAATGTTAAAAGTTACATGAAAGGCTACATTCCTTGTGATATGAGAAAGCTTCGAGATTATCATAAAATGACATGTTTCCTTTAGAAGCAGTTGGTGCATGGGTGTAAATGTGTGTACTCTGCAGACATCTGCTGCCCATTCAAAAGAACGAAGAAGGAATTCCGGAAACCATATGGGAGAATCAGAGATGACTTAGACTCTTCTGCAAGATTTGGTGTCAGAAGCCATCTGTGTGAATAATTCTGTCAGAGCCTCCACGGCTAACTCAGCTGTTGGGAAATGCGGGCAGGATGAGGGGGTGTGAGAAGTGTATACGACCCTTTTGGTCCATACACAGGTTCCCCGCAAGATAGGGAAAAATTTGTGTGTCAGAGAACAGCTGAAGGCAGGAGGAGGATGAACTACTTTGACCTGCACAGCTCTGTGCAGGAAGCTGCACCCCATTAAATGGAACTAGCGCTCAATGGTAGCCAGAATTGAAATGAGTGAGGTCCATCCCACAAAGGAAAAATAAAGATATGTCTCAAAAAGACTGGGCTCTAGAATACCATTCGGGACTTACTCTTGTCCACGGGTGTTTCTCTTGATCCCAGACTTTGAGACAGGCCGGTTGCCTATCAGTGGATGAATGGATAAAGAAAGTGTGATATATATCCACAGCGGATTGTAACGAAGCTGTAAGAAGGGTGAAATCCTGTCATTTTCAGCAAAACACATAGACCCAGAAGACATTATGTTCAATGAATCAAGGCAAGACCCAGAAAGACAAGTACTACTATATTCTCTCTCATATGTGAAACTGTAAACTATCAACTGGAAAATAGAAGAGACATTACAGGAGACTGGGAAGGGTGGAGAGGAATAGAAAAAGAGTCATTAGATATGATCCATGCATGCTGTGTGCAAGTATGGAAATGTCACAATGAACTCCACCAATACGTACAATTAATCTATGTTAATAATTTTTTTTAAGTTACTATGGGAATGGGGATCAAGAGAAGGAGGGAGGCAGTGGTGGAAGACAGGATGAAAAAAGAAATACGATGTGTCACGTATACATACCAACTCCACACAAGGAATGTAAACATTATGTACTACAAATACTTTCAAAGAAAGGAAGGTGAATCAAGAGACAAGTGAAGGGGAGCGAGAAGAAAGGGAAGGGGGTGAAATAAAGAGTTATGATGTGTTATGCACATGTACTAACTCCCCACAAGGAATGTAAACATGTACTACACACATGTACTCATAAAAATGCATAGGTACATACTTACATCATACTAAAAGGGAAAGACAGGACCAAATGTATCCCCTACATCTTTTTTGAATTTATGACAGGGAAGGTAAATACTTGCAGATTGATTAATACATTTCGTGTTTCACTTAAGCAAACAATAAAAAAAACTGAAGGAGAATTTAATCTGAAAAAATGACAATATATTTCAAAGAATTTATTTTGTACTCTATGATCATCAGAGTAGACAGAACCCAGTTCTGCAGCCAGACAATGCTCAGAAATGAAGCTCCCAGTTTTAATTCTCCTGACTCTCCAGCCTTACATAAATAAAGACCCACTGCTCTGGGTAGGTAGACCTGGTTTTCTTTCAATTTAGAGCCACAGATTTCTAAAACAGATGCCCAGTAAAATCTCCACAGCTCACAGCAAAGAGAATTAATGCTGACTAACATGGACAGGCTTCTTTGTTTTGTTTCTATTTGCTTGTTTATTAAGATCATCAACTAACTTTTTAGCTGAAAGTTCACTTTAGCTCCAGTAATGTTTCTGGAGAGGAAGCTCTAAGCAAACACAAGTAAACTAGTGAAAGCATATCTACGTCTACACTTTGCTCACAGAAGGCAAATAAATTTATGATTCAAACTTGAGGAGAAATTAAAGATGTTTCTAGATGCTTTATTGCTACTTTGCATTTTCTCCCGGGGCTGGCTTCACTAGTGTCCCTGGCTGTGGCTCTCCCGTCCCAGAAAGGTCCAATGAGGGCTCTCTGCATAAAATGCCAATTCTGTCTCCTTAAACTTTGCCAGGAAATGATGACCATTCCGGCTCCCACCCAACCGAGTAACAGCATGTTACCAATTTAAACTTCAGAAAGATATTTTCCTCCTGCCTAGAGGATACCCAATTTATTACTTTCAGTTGCCCTTTCCAGCCAAGAACCTTTTGTATTTTTGGTAAATTAAATTCAAAAGATTGAAGTCATTAAAGATAGAAATGTATTGCCCTGTAGCTTTTAAAAAACGTCAAAGAATAAAATTTCCTGTATTACATGAATATTAGCATATTTAAGAGTTTCCACAAAAAAAGCACATGCCTCTGTTTTCTGGAACATAACAATGATGTATAATGGCATAAAGTCGAATTTAATACCATGACACTCTTTAAGGAACAGTTTACTTAAACCTGAACCAAATGTGAATACAAAAGACAAAGAAGGTCGAGGCAGTCATTATTTACCTCCAGGGACACATGGCTTAGAATTAGGTGCAAGTCAACACTTCTGGAAGGGTGTTAAGTCTCAGCACCGGATGCCAGTTGGCATCATAAACCATTTTCTAAACTGAACAATCTAAAGACCGTGACTTCGCAAGTACAGAGGTCAAAGTATTTCATTCCAGGTGTGAAACTTCTCATAAGTTCGTAAAGGATGAGTTTTGATTTGAATTTTGAGAATTAAAGAAAGGAAAAACAACATGAAAAAAAACAGCGATTATCTTAGCATGTTGAAGGCAGTGAAAGAGTCATTGACGGCCTTGCTGGTAAGAGTGAAGACGGCTGCTACTGACGTCCTACAGGGTCAGAAATAGTGTGGAGGAGTCTCAAAGGACTTAAGAGAAGGGCAGGTTGATTCTACAGAATTTGAGTGATAGTTCCCTTTTCTTTCTCTGCTCTGTATTTCCACGTAATGATTTTCTGGCTATTTATAAAGAGGTACGTGTGAAAATGAAAAATGGGAAAAGAGTCGGTGTCTCATCTGAGATGCTCATTCGTCTCCCACTCTAAAGTAACGGCGCTTAAAGCTCCCAAAAAACTTAATGAGCCTGCACTTTAAACGCATGTGTCAACCATCCTTCACTTTCACCTTTTGTTATCCAGTCGAGAAAATGAAACGCACCATCCTCAATTACGCCGGTTTTCTAAAGGGAGTCAAACAATGTGTGAGAGCTGTGAATTCCTCGGAAACAAAGGAACAGACACACTAACTTATGATGATGCTGAGAATAAATAAAATTTATCTTTTCTATTACTGGTTATTTCTGAATTCCAATGATCTTTAAATGACTATTTCAGTAATATTCTTATGAGCAATGCCTGAAATCTATCATATTTTAATACTATTTAAATAACATGAATTTTCATTGGAAAATGTAGATAATCCATTAAAAGATCTATATAAAGGTATTTTCATTTCTCTCAGTCATTAAAAGATAGCTTAATGTCAAACTAGTGCTCAAGTCAGCCTGCCAACTCAAATCTTACTCTCACTGGACCAGCCCTGAGAACTTCATTTCTTCGCCTGTAAAATAAGGTTCATAAGAGCATACACCTCCTAAGTTTACATCAGGAACAAAATAAGATGACGTATGAAGGACCGAGGGAAGCACCTGACATCAAGTAAACACCATATGAAACTAGCTATTAGTAGTAGTAGTGCTTGTCTTTTTTGTCACTAAATACCAAATTGATACTGGCAAGAATTATTTGCTTTGTTATACAGTAAATTTTCAATGTGTAACAGAGTGTATGTAATAACTGTGTGATAAATATCTGCTACATGAAAATATATTCCTGCATATTACAGAAGGTAGAGGTAGATTATATCTTGCCTCTTCCGGATGATACAGCTCTCAAAACAATTTAAACACAATAGTAAAATGACTACTTTGAGAAAGTAAAATGTTGTATTTCCAAATATTTCTACTTTTTCTTACAAATGCTGTGGAAAGTTGCAGAGTTTTACTACTTACAAAAATAAAATAATGTATCTGAAAAGTATTTACAAACTGCAGTACTTAAAAGATTGTCATACTACACAGGTCTTTTTCATATTGTTTTTCTGGGACACTGAAAAACCAAATTATATAAGGGCAGTAAACACATTTTTCAATGCATTGCCTTACAGTATATCCAAACTTACTAGTTGATGTTCATACAAAATTAAGTAAAATATGAGTGAGTATGTTATACTTATAATAAAATCTGGATAATCAAACCTGATGTCCATTTCAACAGAAAAAATTGCAGACAAAATGTTGGACTTCTATGTGCTATTTGGCCTAGTTTAATGAAGGAATCCAAATTTCCATTTGCCTTGTCCTCCAGGTCTGGCTCTGCTGACCTTCCTCCAGCACTTCAATTAGTCATTAGGACACTGTAGCGATTTCTGCATTCTTCTGGCTATTAACATTTGTCTGTATATGTGTAGTATTTTTATGTAGAAATTATAAAATCTGGACATTTGCTCAGCACATTTACGTGAGACATGTAAAACAACAAATATAGATTTTAGTGAACACTTTGGTGACCTAAATTGCAGTTTTCAGGAGTAATGAGGAATTTCCTGGTTCTCATTGTGCCAGCTGGATGTCTCATAGAAACACCCCACTTGCTCAGTGGGAAGGCTCTGAGATGTCTCTGACGGGAGGTGAGGGTCACTTCACAGGCCTGGCTGCCATTCTCCCTCTTTAGGCTGTTTAACGCCATCAAACCTTAAGTATCTATGCTCTCTGTGGGTTCTCATGGGACCAGTACATTTTTCCAAAATTCTCTTAGTTTGACTTCCATGTGGAACTTGTGAAGAGAGGCCACGGGTACAAAAAAAAAAAAAAAAGGACAGAAAGAGAGAGAGAGAGAGAGAAAGAGACAGAGGTGTTGATAATAGCAACAACTATAATCAAGATCAAATTTGGTAAAAAGAGATTGAACTAAATGATTCCTGAGAGTGAGCTTCTTTGGTACCCAGAAGTCTCTAAGTGATTTTGTTACATCACGTGTATTTTCCTTCAGGATAGATTCTGTCTACTTATAATCACAGCAAAGCTTATTGATGAGTACTTTACAATTTTGTCTAAGACGTACATGGTCAGTTTAAAACATACACTTTTTCTTTATCAATGACACACAGTTAAAATATTCAAAGCATGATCAGTTAAAGAATTTTAAGTGACAGACTTCAAGAGATTAAAAGGAGAGTCTCTGTCACCAAGGCAACTATCTTGATTCAAGATTACAGCCCAATTTATTAAATTATTATGAAGATTGTGGATTTCAAAGAATGTCTTTTATCATTGCTTTCTCTGGACATCTCAAAGAATCAGATAATGTAAAATGCCACTGTATAATTTTTCTCATTTTAAATATTAAAATTTAAATTATTTATTCATTTGAACATATTATTATTTGTAAGATTTTGCCAATTGTTACTAGGACACAAAAGATTAATTATAACAAACTACTGAGCAAATGTAGTTATCTATTTTGTAGCTAATTAATGCTAATGGAAAATATTTTACTGAACTCATTTTGTGTAGGTTTCAGTATATTCTGATATTTTTCAGTAATATTGATGAAAATATTTTTCACTAAAAAGCACTACTCATCATAAATAAAAAGTATAAATAAGAGAATTTTCCTCTCCTCAAAGCATCTATTGTTTATGGTTAAATGGGTACATGCTCCAGACGTAGACAAGAGCAGGTATGGAGGACAATTTCCTACAATTTGTTTTCCTACAATTTTCCTTAGATCTTTATTTTTTGTTTCATTACTTGGAAAGAATAGTTAAACTTTTCCAGGAAAATACCAGTCTCAACACTGCATACTACTGACTTTTACAAACTTCCAAACTAAATATTCTAAGAGGCTATCTACTTACTCTCACTTTTGCCTTAAACTATACTCTTGGGTTAATCTATTTTTTCCTTTTGAGGTTTTCTGACCCCCCTATAGCAGATATACTGTTTCCTAGGTGCGCATAAACCAGACAAGTGAAGATGACTACATATAAAAACCTTTCATTAGATAATCATGGATAGATTTACGGATGTGGATGGGGTTTGGGCTGTGTTAGTATGTGTGTTCCGTATTTGATGATATTCCAGAAAAGATCAGTGTGACTGCACAACAGAATCACCTGCAGAGATTTTAAACTATGTTCCTGAGCTGCAGCCCAAACTTAATCAATTAGTCTTTCATGGAGAGGAAACTTTTAGGGATCTGCAATTTAAATAAGCTCTCAGGTCATTTCAGAACCACAGGCAGAAGTTGGAACTACAATCCAGATCGATGCTTCTCAAATTTTAATGTGCATGTGAGTCACCCAGGGATCTTCTTAAAATGCAGATTCAGAGTCAGGTGGTCTAGCTGGAGCCCAGTTTCTAAATAGTTCCTATGGGCTAAAGTTACTGGCTCATGGATCATAATTTGAGGAACGAAGCTCTAGCACAGATGAAACTCCTTATAAAACTATTAATACATTACATGACAATTTAATCATAGAACCAAAAACATTATAGACAGAAAGGATCCGGACACAGGTATATCCAGCATCTTTGTTTTGCAGATAAAAGGCCCCGGGGGGTTTAGTGACTTTACCATAGTAAATGAACAGCAAAAGGGAAACAAATACAAACACCTCATCATTGTGTTTGTTTGAGTTTATTTCAACCACATTTACAACTCTGATATGCTCAGCTGATAAAGTTGTCAGGGGTATTGAATGGTCTAGGTCAAGTGGCAGCGATGTTAGCTTAGTTTGCATTTTAGTGATTTACATACAGCAGTCCCGATGTGTAAACCAACTATGCCATTGTTCACTCTTCCTCATTGTCTCCGTTACTTGCCTCTCAATGGATGGAATTCCCTAACTTTAGAATTACTCTTCTGGGTTTCTAGGACTCTCACCTTAGTTGTGATTTAGACACATTGTTGAGATGTTTTAAAAATTGTCTTTTGATGGGAGAGAGCATAATTGCATGTTTAGTCTTATTGCTTCACGTATTTTTAGAACTAGCTTACTTGAGATATGATTCATACAAATTACACAATTCATCCCTCTCAAATGCATAATGTAATGGTTTCTGGCCATTCACAGAATTGTGCAATGATCACCAACATCCATTTTGGAGCATTTTTCTTTATAACCATTAGGAGTTATTCCCAATCCTCCAACCCTGTTTATCTTCTCCCTCCTTCGAGCCCTCAGGAATCTCTCTCAGGCTCAAACTTTGTGATTCTGATTTCATTAATCCGAGGTGGGAGGTCAGCTGGGATTCTAAATTAAAAACTCTAAAATAAGTAAGGACATCCATGGCTGCTAAGGAGAATCCATTATTGCCACAATAGCTCTCTCTCAGTTTCAGGAATCATTCCTGGTCTTATCTCTGCTGAAGAAGTTGGAGTGATGCTACCTCATTCTCTAGTCCCCCATCCTCCAGGCCTTGACAAAGTACACACTGCATCTCTTTGATCAACTGATTGGTTCCAACAAGGGTACGGAGCTCGGTCCACACCGACGAGAGAAAACTGAGTTGTGTTAGTTGGAACACTTAGGAAAAGAGCACAGGTCTCTCGCACAGGGTCACTGAAGTAAAATAATTTTGGCCTCAAGCTTCTCATAACCATCTCTGTCACAAGGAAAGAAAAGCCTGCCTAGTAATGAAGCAGCGGGATAGGGAGGAAAGCAAAACAGTAATGAAGACCGTTTGTAAAATATTAGACAAAAACCTGTATCAAACCCTGTCTGCAGCCAGCCGGCTTCACATCTTCCCATCTCCTGAACCAAGAAGGGTCATTTCTATTTAGACAGTTTGAATTGATTTGGGTCTCACGTGAGCAAAGCAACTGTGACGAAGACATGCCCTGGATCTGACACACAGGTGCACTGTCTTCAGCGATGGAGAAGCGCTTCTCTGGATCATACCCCGACGCTCGTTTTCCCCGATCTCCCCTGCCCAACTTTCTCACTCTGACTGCAGCCGCACGCCTACAGTGTCTTCCCTCTACACCTTGTCTCACTGTGTTTACAGATCGGATCCACATCAAGAAAGACGGGCAGAAGATACAGCAGCAAGTTCTGCCCATGGCTCAGATTCAATTTAGAGGACAGAATCAAAGATAAATGTATCTATACTGAGCAACATCACTAGAGCCCAGCTAGTAACCAGTATTCTGAGGTTGTATATTTTAACAGGTTTAGTCCTCTTCCCCTCCTCCCTCCTTTTTCGCATGCACCGTATTTTTCAGACACTCAGTGTTTCTCCTGGTCTAAGCCCCCGAAGCTGCCAGCAAAGACGGATGCAAGGAGAGTTCTGGCATACACACTGGGCCATCTATCTCACTACCAGTGATGCCACACAGCCTTTCAATGACCTCTGGCTAAAGTCCCGGATATTTATGATGCTCAGATGTCCCTGGCTCTACTGCTATTGTGGATTTCAACAAAGTAAGAAAAAGACGCAATAAAAGAAATAAGTTTAAATTTACTGGGCAGCTCTTTCAACCTGCAGAGCTTTAGAGCAATTTAAAAACAACAATAAGGAGAATGTAATTTGTTTACCCTAAGTAGGGAAATCACTTGCTCGGCCATTGCTGTGCACCAAGTGCAATTTCACAGAACATCAGGCTTCATATCTGGGTCCTGCTCAACCTTAAGAACATTTTCCTGTTTCAAAAAGCAAGCAGTTAGGAAGCAAGGAAATTAAATGTAATGTATAAGGGCTTCAGCTGCTTCCTCAAAGGCAACACATAAATCTATAACCCAGGAGGTCACCATGCACCTAAAATTGAAGACCAGTTTTTGTTGTTCAAAAAATGGAGTGTGCACAGCTCTGAATGACTACAATTATTCTTTCTTAAATTTGAAGCTGAATGTCAAGAAAAAAAAGTATTATAAAACATAATTTTTGCTAAGAGACTATCATTATCTGCTAAAATTATATATTTGAAAGGACATAAAAGCTGTAACGATTATTCTTAAAGACTTATTATAGATAAAGGTTTAAGTAAGAATAAACTGTAAAAATGAGATAAGTATATCCATTATATTACACTTAGAAGTGTTAATAAAGAATTTAAAAAGCTATCTAACTGCTAAAGAAATGTATTTTCTGTGAATGTTGTCCAAATCTGAAAAGCCAGTGAAATCTAAGTGTTAATATGGAAACACAAAAATATCCTATTAGTTTTGTGATAAACTAGTACTTTATATTTGAAAAATTATAGAAATTTACTAAGACTTGTATCTATAACTCTGATTTGAGAGTGCTGGATTTTCCCTATTTCTCTCTGAGTGCTTGTGTTTGAGTGTGTGCATATGTGTGTGTGTAGTGTGTCATGTTACTTTTTTAACATTAGTTTGAAGCATTTATAAATGATTATGAGAATTAAGTTAATTTATTTTTATAAAAATTGTCTATTCTTCTGTAATATCATTACCATTATACGTATCTTCAGCCCATTTTAGTTCAGTTCTTATATGATAATCCCCACCAATACACTCAGCATTGTCAAATACATAATGACTTAACTGCTCTATCCCATTAGTCCATTTATTCATTGAATTCTTCAACATGCTGTTTTCAGGGTAACTTTCCAAATGAATTGATCTTCTAGTCATTTACTATTCCTTTGGCTATAGCGTGTGTGTGTGTGTGTGTGTGTGTGTGTGCTTGTGTGTATGTGTGACAGTTTTAATTTTTAACATATATTTTATTTTTTAATTGGAGGTAGAAAATCCCTATAACAAGAATGACATATACCAGAGACATAATTTTTGCAAAAAGAGGTGGAAAATATTAAGCATTTCATATTAGATTTGGATGAGAGCTCACTATAATTAGATTAAATATGTCATAATAGTACTTCATAAGGTAGGTTTTAAATTCCTATTTTTAGCAACATAGAATTAACTTGAAAAGAATCACAGAAATTTGGCATCCATAGATTTGTGTGATGTATCTTTAAAAGTTCAGTTAAAAATCTCCTAGTTGCATTTCAAAGAATTGTTGTCACTGCTTCACTGCTTTGGTTACTTTGGCAGGTTTTAATTTAAAGCCATGACACTTCCTGGGAACCAGTATTGAAAATAACCGAAAAAATGATTTACATTCAAATGTTAAGAGCCACTTTTAACTTTCAGTATTTTTCACCTCTTATCATGAGATTCTCTGTCCACAGCAATGCACCCTACTCTTTCATATTATTTCACTAAATAAAAGCAAAATCATTAAAGAAACTCATCATTGTCCTCATCACTAGCTGGAGTGTATGTCTGAGTTCAGAACATCCCATCACCGCTCCAGACACCTCCATATTCACACCAAGCTTCTTTCTAAGCAGCAGGAAGCATTCGACAGGTAGAAGACCCACCAGTTCATTGTCTTTCGGCCAACACTCTACAGATTTGCCAGTCTATAAAGAGTGCTTCTTGATCTTGCAAAGTAGAAATGGTATCATTGGAAACTTGGGTGTATTTCTGGGCACATCAGTGTTAGGAAGCACACAAACAGCATTTGGCTCCTTCAAACCTATCTGCATCTGTGTTCTCTTCAGACCCACGGTGTGTAGAATGGTGTGAGAACGACGCTCACCAGAATGTTTCCAGATCAGCAAAGGACGCCAAACACACACAGCACAAAACAGGCCCAACGAGTGAGACTTACAAAGTTTTTTGGTTTTCACAGATAAAATTTTAGACAATTACATAGTAAAAAAAAATAATATTTTCTAATGATTAAATCCATGGAATGTTTTATAATACAAATTGATATTTGAAAAATAAATATGCATGAAGAATATAAAGACAGGGAATACTACACGTAATGCCTTAAACTTTATTTATATATAAAACAACATAAGCCACTGAATAGTATGCAAATATTTCATTTGGATTAACAATATGTTTAATATTCAATTCTGCAACTCAGCCATTAGTAGACTGGACTATTTCGCCAAATCAAATTAGAATAGCAAATGTCACTCATAAATAAAAAGCAGGTAAAGTTTTTATTTTGGTAAGAACAAAAATAACTGAGCTGAGAACTAAAATTTCAACTTGATGTAAATAAAATTCTTTAGGTAGGCACAGGACAGTTGGATACAAAATACTGTAGCCTGCTAAGTTAGGTAATGTAAAATGGCTAAATATTCCACACACATAAAGAGGAAAGAGTATTAGTTAGTCGTTTAATCAGATGAAAATCAAAATTTTAAAGAGATTGTCACCCTGCATTACTGAAAGTTATGGGCTGTACCAAAATTTTAACAAAATCTGCATAAAGTAACCCATGATGAGAATAAGCTCTGCATCGTCTAACCTGTTTCATGGTCCTCAGGTCTGTTTTTTATTTTGTTTTGTTTGTCGTTTTGTTTTTGTTGGTTTTTTTTTTTGACAGTACCATGCTGCTTTCATCACGATGGTTTTATAGTACAATTTTGAGTCAAATATTATGATGTGCCTGCTTGACCCTGTTGTCCAGAATTGTTTGTGCTATCCTTGGCCTCTTCTGGTTCCAGATGAACTTTATGATTGCTTTCTCTAATTTTGTGAAGTATGCTATCGGTATTTTAACTGGAATTGCATCAAATCTGTATAGTAATTTGGAAGTATGGCCATTTTCACTATGTTGGTTCTTCCTACCCAAGATCAAGGGGTACCTTTCCATTTTCTGATATCCCTTTCAATCTCCTTTTTCAGACTACTGAAGTTTTCAATATAAAGATCTTTTACTTGCTTTGTTAAATTTATTTCTAAATATTTAATTTTTTTTGATGCAAATTCAGAATGGTTTGGCTTTCCTAATTTCTTTCTCAGTGAGTTTGTTAATTTTATACAGGAATGCTATTGATTTTGAGTGTTGATTTTGTATCCAGTTATACAACCGAACTAGGTTACTAAATCTAGAAGACTTTTCGTGGAGTGTTTGGGTCTTCTGTGTAGAGTATCATATCATAAGCACATAATAATAATTCAACTTCTTTCTTTCTGGATAATGGATAAAGAAGATGTGGTTTTTCTATACAATGAAGTACTACTCTTCCATGAAAAAAGGATAAACTTTTGAAACAAAATTTATAGATAAATGGATGTGCCTTGAGAACATACTTTTAAGTGAAATAAATCAGAAACACATAAGTACATATTGTATTGCTTTTCTGGTATGAGAAACCATAAGTGTAAATAAGGACAAAAATATATAGTAGATATTGTGAAAAAGAAAGGAAATATTCAAGTGGGAAGGAGAACTAGGGAGAACTAGGGGAGGGAGAAAGGAAGGAAGGAAAAAGAAAAAGCATAAAAGAAAAAAATAGAAAAATGTAAATGAAGTTGTTGTAAATAAAGAGAGGATGAGGAGTTGAGGAAGGGGTGGGGGGAACCAAGATATACCATGTACAGGTACACACTAACCTGATGAATGTGATCATTATGTATATCTAAAATGTACCAATAAAGCTTGGCTCAACCAAAAAAAAGAATAAGCTCATAAAATCTCTTCCTTAATAATATTAAAAGCATAACTTACAATACAGAATGTGTATAATACATGTTTTATAAACTATTACAAACTGCTTTAAATCTCACATTGCCTTTGTAACTCTACAAAAAGGAAAGCTTAAATATAAACATAATAATTAAAATAAAATATATGACAGTCCATTTTCTACTATTATTCAGCTTTTGCAGCCAAGATAATGTACAGGAAATATTTCCTTAAATGTAATTTTTTTTTTTTTTTTTTTTTTTTTGGTGCTGGGGATCGAACTCAGGGCCTTGCACTTGCTAGGCAAGCACTCTAACCACTGAGCTAAGCCCCTAGTCCCTTAAATGGCCGTTTTAAATTTAACTTTGTAAATAATATTATTGAGCAAATAGAGTCAACTATTTTAAGTCAATTGTCACCCTTATTTTAAGTATGTATTCCTTCAAGATACTAGCGTACATGATTTTTAAACACATGTATCCCTTCTTAGACTGTTTTTACTAATTAGCATTACCAACATTTTTTAAAAAAAGTATTCTAAGCAACTATTTAAGAGTGTTTTTGCTGATTTGATGAATCAAGGCAATAATTTAAGAAAAAACTAGTCAAACGATTTTGTAGATTTGCAGTTTATACTAATCATTACATGAAAGTTAAAATGGAAACAAAGTTGTAAATAAGGAGGGGAGGAGGAGTCGAAGGGAGGGGAGGGAAAGGGAAAACAAGAAAATGAAAATATATCGTGTACAGGTACAAAATCCCTAGGATGAATGTGATTGTTATGTATATTTAAAATGTACCAATAAAATTTATTAAAAAATTCAAATCAAAAAGAAAGAGGAGATTATTAAGTATTATATACCACTTTGTGGAAAATAAACATGATAGTCTTGTAAGGTTCAATTCAAAAATACGTGAGAAAACATTGTCACGTATTTTGCCTTCTTCCATTTGCCATTGAAATAAGCATATGGATGAGCTGTAAAATCCAGACAAGAAGCATACATAAGACTGGTAGCTCATTAGTTTACATTGTGAGTATGAGAACATACTCCAGGCTCTGTCTGCTGGAGACCAGCTCTAGAAGGACTATTTATGGCCTCCAGAAATGTACAGACTGACTTCGGGGCTCTAGACCTGAACTTGATGGTTGAATTCTCTCTTGAGTTCTTGAGTTCTCGTCCTGAATTTGTGGATCAGGAAATGTTTGCACTCGCAGAGCTTCATACACCCTTCCGGATGGCGCTGCCACACTTGAGTCTCACAGTTCAGCTTTATATTGTTATTTTGTTGTTGTTGCCCATGCCGCATGATCAGATTTTCTAAATGGACGTACCCTGCGTGGATTTTACCCCAGCTAGCAGGGCGGTCACCAGGCAAGGCTGCAGCTACGTGTTTGGATCCTATTGTTTGCATCTACACTGGGTCTCAGGAGAGAGAAACAAAAGCCAGCACGTTCGCTGGAGCAGGCGACATAAAAGCCCACGGAGAGACACCTACAGAGCAGCTGGAACGTCACCACCGTGTCAAGTAGGGCCAAATGTTGGCTGGTTTTCCCTCTCACCGAATGTACCTCAGGAAGGTACCTTTGCAGCCCATCAATTCCCACTTTGCTAGTTCCTTCTCTTTCCGAGAAATTCCTGCCCCTTTGAGTCCCTTGCTCCACAGCTGAAGCCTTTCCTTCCTAGGCCTATTGTCCCAACTTTAGGATCCTGACCACCCCCTCAGTCCCTGGAGCCCCAGCTGTTCTACACCACACGCTCGCACACTGGACACTCCGCCCCTGGAAAACGACACACGATACAAGCTGGCCAATTGCCTTTGCCGCCAGGCTCATTGTCCTCCATGCCATTTCAGTTATTGTGCACTAGAGCCGTCACCTAAAACGTAAATAAGGCCGATGAAAATCATAGGAAAAGGATAAGCATAAAATCTAAACTCGGGGCTGGGGATTTAGCTCAGTGATTAGAGTGCTTGCCTTGCAAGCACAAGGCCCTGAGTTCGATCCCCGGCACCAAAAAAAAAAAAATCTAAACTCAGTAAATCTGGCCATCATGAAAATAAAGACCACTGTCCTCCTTATCTCCTGGGCTCTTTCTGCAGCTCCACAAACTCAGTCACTCCTGAAATCAGTTCTCACGGGTCTCTGTACTGACAGGCTTGGACAGGCTTGCATGAGTCCACTGAAGGACAAATCCATTTAATAATAAGTTGAACAATGGCGGGGAAGGAATGGAATAATTTTTTCTCTGACTATAGATTTTGATCTAATTATTAAACAAAACCTTGATATCAAAGATAAATTAAGGAGACAAGAGAATTGAAATATACTTGCATCATACTGAAAATCAACATTACTATAAAGAAATTATATTTTCAAAAAAAACCAACCTTTTTTTTTCAAGGGAAGTTCCTCTATTTCTCCTAAACCAAGAAAAAAAATAGAAATTAGAAAAACTTCTTACATGGCATTATATGGCTTTATTAGACACTTTTAAAATGTTTAAAACACTGTTATTTATGATAATCATAGTTAGTATATCATATTGCTTTCCTAATTCCAAATTCCAAAATATAAACTTTGTTCACATACATTTATTTGAGATAGCTTCATTTTTTATGAGTTTAATAAAATTGTGGCAATAGTCCAAATTATACATTATCAGTCATTTATCATATTAATTTTGTTTTCTCTTGTTCATCATGACTTCTCACTGGGGCCAAAACAAATATAAATTCAGACAAAGACATAGAAGGAGTTTAATAGTAAGAGCTTTCCTGTTAGCCAAGGTTGAATGCATAATCTCTGCTGACTAAGACAGTCTTAAAAATATCATTTAAAAAACAGAATCACAGTGCTTTGTCCTTTTGATACCTATTCAATGGAATTTTATGTCTAGCTTAAGTTTGATATTTTCCTTTACTCATTAATATATAAGAGACAGCATATAGGTTAACTGCATAATTGTCCTAATGTTTAAAACGTATTCTACTATTCTATATCTTCATTTGTTTGGCTCAATAAACTTATGCCTTTGATTGAGCCTTTAGTAAGATTGCTTTTGGCTATTTGACTCTGAATATGACTCATGTATACGTATTTTTATTTTACTCTTTTTATATCACTCTTCCTAGAGATAAACTTGAAATACAGCTACTACTTTTTCTCAAGAAGCATATAAATGTGAGAGTTTATTATGGGTTTGTAGTATAAATAATAAGACTCAATCTGTTATAATGCTATCCTAATGGTAGCATTTAATTTTGGCATCTTTGCCAAAATAGTAGATAAACTCCAAGATGAAAACCAAATAGAGAGCAATTTACTGCATTTGGAAGCCTACTGAAATACTTGTAACATTCAGAAGTGTACTCATGCTGGTTTAGCCTCACCCAAGTGCTCATCTGGATTAAAACCTAAGCAAGTCCCTGCAACACATGCCTAATATTGGTCCTAGCAGCTAGAGAGGTCTCCACACCCCTCGGTACCTTTATCAATGTCCTCTTCCACGTCTTCATCTTCTTCATCGCCTTCAGATGAGATGATGTCAGACAACAAAGAAAAGAAGCCGTAGATCCAGTCTGTGGTTTCCTCAACAGCATCATGGATTAGTTTCAGGGGATCTGAGCCAATCTTGGCAATAGAACTTGCTAAGTAATTAAAAATAAAACAAAAAATTCATAGTTATCCCCAAAGAACCTCAGAAATTTTGTTTTTATTTTATATAAATATTTCTTATATAAATATAATTTCTGAGATATAAGCAATATCTTTCTATAGTATGCATCTGTATTCAATTAAAAATGGAAGTTACTGGACACACTCCGGCATCAAACATTACAGAATTATCAGGAAAGAATTGCCTTTGAAAAGCTTACAATCAGGACAGAGAAAAATTAGGAATGAATCAAAATGGTGTATGTGTTTATCACCCAGTTTGCAAATAGACCCTGAGTTATGGATGGTTATGCATGGAAGCAACCGTGGGTGGCACATATTGTACTTGATGGCATTGAGGAGAAGATGCCTGTGTAAAGTTTCACAGAGTAACAAGGTCTGAAAGTTGACAAAAGTAGTTGTGGCTATTGGGGCTGGGGATTCAGCTCAGTGATTAGAGTGCTTGCCTTGTAAGCACAAGGGCCTGAGTTCGATCCCCCGCACCACAAAAAAAAAAAAAAAAAAAAAAAGTAGTTGTGGCTAATTGAGGACTCATTAGTCTATTGTAATCTGTGATATATCAGGAAAGGTCTGAAAGCTAAATGCAATTTGACTGACCCTGTTAGACATTCCAATACCTTGAAATTTTTAAAAAGAGTATTTGAACATCTAGTGACTTTAATAGATAAAATAAGAAAACTGAAACCTATAAATCCTTTATTTTCATACCAGAAGATGTAAATACGAGATGTGAAACAAATATGAGACAAAAACAAATACTAATAAAAGTGAAGGCATCTAGAAAGATTAGGGATTTCCGAAACATTCTTCTAATTATATAGAAGTTGCTATAAAAAGGCAAGAGTAATGTTTAAGATCAGATAGAAAAGATGATTTATCTAGAAATAAGGTATAAATTGTACCTGATTTTTCATCAATATGTACTTAAATTTTAGAGTTATATTTTTCCTCATCTTAGAAGCTATTTTAGATGTTCAGAGAATCCCCCTTCTTGGTATATCTAAGAGATCAGAAATATACCAATGTTTTGTATCATCTAGAGGTTAAGTACTCCAAAATTAGGCTTTTACTCTGAACTGGCAACAGGAGATAGTAAGGAACCAACTGAAATAATTTGGAAAACAGATGATGGTGATTTTTACCAGGCTGGTAACAGCGTGTGTGAGGAGATGTGGTGAGATCTGGAATGTATTTCATTGGTACAACCAAGAGTATCTGCTCTCAGTGCAGTGAAATCTAGGGTAGCTACCAAGGCTCTAGGTGTTAGGAACCGGAAGGATGGCAGTAGCATCTACTGAGAGGGCAGAAGCTTGGAGAGAAACAGTTGTTATTTTGTGGGTAGAGGCCGGAGTAGAAAAGTAGCTGAGTATTACAGTTCTCAAGTGTACATTGAGTAATAGACATCTGGGAGGAGCTGAAGCCATTTGGATAGGTCACTGTGATCTACAGAAGAGAAACTCTACCTGGAAACAGGAACCTAGGAGTAAACAAAGGACGGAAGGTGTTCAAAGCCTTGACACAGAATGGGATCACCAAGGGAGGAGACTGAGGAACACTTCACATTTAGAAGACAGGTAAATCAGGGAGGTGGAGAGAAACCCGCAGTGAATAAGAAAGGGAGATGACAACCAGCAAGAACCAGGGAAAAAAAACACAAGAGGTTAATGCACTAATATACTTGGAATATAACAGTGCACCATGCAGTAACTATTGGTATTCTCTTACTATTTGATTATGAAATTTTGTTTTATTTTTTCCTGAAATAAAAAAAAATTAAAAAAAGAAACTATTTCAAGAACAGAGTGATCCAGTGGCCAGTGATGCTGATAGGTCAATGAGATGAAGGAGGGGACTGGACCTGTAGAGTTAATGATGAGGAAGCCCTTGGTGCCTCCAGAGAGCAGTATCAGGGGCTAGTATTTAGCACCAACTGGGAGGAATCAGAGGCAAGGAGTTTATTTTACTGTACATGACAGACAGAGACCGGATGATATTTGAAGAGGCCTTGGGGTAATAGCTGATATTCTGTTTTAGCATTGTTACAATGGGAAGACTATTCTTTGGTTTATGTCAATAAGTAAAATTGCACAGAGAGAAGAAAAATGACATGAGAGAGCATATTCCTGAGGAAATTTTTAATGTTCTTCTCTGCGCTGGGGGATTGGTGGAACACATAGATCATCCAGTGACCCTAAGTAACAGAATGCGAGACTCAGGGATGTCTATCTCTCATCATTCGCTAAAAGTGCACCTTCGCTTTTTACATCCTATTTTACTGCATTCCAAGAGTTTCCTATGAAGAAAAAATAGTAGTCTGAATGGTGAGATTAAACCTTAGAGAAGGGTAATGAAATGGAACTTTATAATTGCAATTGAGAATTTTAGAAGAATCATATGTAAGGACCTGGATTGTATTGGCAGCATTAAAGGCACTTTCAGCACTAATACAGTTTATATCTAGTGGAATAGAACTGCAAATGGGATTTTTACGATTGGAATAGATGGAGACTATTCTCGTTTCTCTTCTTCCTAAGTGTTAACTGAGAAACTTAACAATAAAATGTAGTAAAAAGTTATCAATTTAATTATCCTTATGCTTAAACACACTATATATACTTAAAATGTGTGTACGTGTATGTGTGTGTGTGTGTGTGTGTGTGTGTGTGTGTGTAGCCCTGCTCTTACATCATCAAATACCATCAGATCAGACTGTTTTTGAGAAGACAATGTTGCTGACCTGATGGGAGCTTCTGATTTTCAGCCAAGTGGACAACTTCTTTAAAAACCTAAACACACACACATACACACATTTAAGTACAGTAGTAGCCCTGAAATCAATGAATATTCCTCTTTCAGATCTCATATCCAAACCACATAACATGAAACGATTATAGAATTCAACTAAAACTTTTCTCAATGACTTATTTGAAGAGAGTCTGAGATAATTACACTCACAACTTACGCTTCTTTGAGTCAACACATACACAATTATGAGGGTCATCATAAAAATAATAGCAACCAGACACCACTCTAAAATCTTTACATATATTAATTTTTCTCACAATAACCTAATAAGATAGGCGTATTATTTTATGCATTTTTAAATATAGAAAAATTGAGGAACAAATAATTTTTAAAAATATGCCCATGTTTACAGAGCTAGTGAGTTATGGAGTCAGCTTCTGCACCCCTGTCCAGGCGCAAGGACTTATCTGTTCTATGTTATGCCATCAAATGAACAAAAACATGAATTCACAATCGGTTCTAGGGTATCATTTTGGATCTGCAGATTTGGCTGCTGCAATCATCTTGTAACCATGAGGACAGTAGCTGCCTCGTTGAGGAAAGTGAAGGTTAAAAATGAAAAAGTAAATTTGAGTCCACGATGACGTGGCTGAGGCATAAACCACACAATCTCGAGTCCCCAGAGCTCCGGCACTCTGCTACATGACACCAGAGATAGTTCCAGTGTTCACGTCACTCTTAATTTTATCTTATGTTTCTTATGGAAAAATAACCACTATATGCAGGGTAAATGGTTTGGGGTCACTTGTGGTCGGTAATTGGAGTCTCAGCACAGATAAAAGGCTCCCAAGAGTAGCCAAGAACCGTATACACAAGCTTTTTACTTGTCTTATTTTGGAAGCCAAACTATACACACACCTAACTTTCTAAATAGAACTTCAGGTGGGGAATCAAATTAGTCATTTTCTCTGCTTTCCTCCTAAAGAACCAACCATGAACCCTTGCTTTCTCCACTACTTTGACCATCCATTTTCCATTCCTAAAATTTTATTGGACTGTTTTTGTGTGTTCCATATCCTGAGAAACATCAGGAAATAAGAGCTTGAGCTGTTGGATCAGAATGAAAACATTCAAGCTCCATTTTCCTACCTAGTGCCAAGCCAAGCATCGCTGGATTTGCAGATAATAGCAATAGTGCCCTTAATTAAAAATTTGATATTTTGTTCATCATGGATTCTTTTCCATTAACTTGAAATTTTTAATATTGCATTTTAAATTCTAAGATTTTTGGAGGTTTCAAGTCGTGCACACAAGGTGAGCACTGCCCCTCCCTGCCTCTCTGTAGTCTTAGTACTTCCTCACCTAAGAGCTGCCAGAAGCTGTCGAGGAGATAGATCTCTACCTTGTCTGCAAAATGTACTCACACCTCTGCTTTCCCAAAGTCAGAACTCTGAACATAACCTTCACCCTCCTAGCATTGCTATCTAGGCTGTTCTAATTGGGATACACGAAAAAAGTTGTTTCAAAATATAGAGAGGCGATTTTCTAGAGCTAAAGAAATTGTAATTTTCAGTGACTAAGTTTCTCCTCTTGTCATAATTGAGTTAGGGTTCTGCTGCTGACTTATGTATTTGTAGAAATTCAAGCGAGAATTGTCGTGCTGCTTGAATTACCATGAATTCAGGCTTTGCCTAGAACCTTTCCAGTGCCAAACAGAGGTTCTCAGCATACCTTCACAGGTGGGAAGAAAAGAAACATATGCAGGAAAATAAAGCAAAAAGATATTTAAAAATAGGAAGGCTGTGTCAGTATGTGCACAAAGTACCAAGGGTCTCCGCTGAGTCGAAGCTTTCTTAGGCTCAGAAACACAGCTGCGGGCTGGAGATGCAGCTCAGCCAGCCGCACTTGCCTGGCGTGTGCCAGGCCCCGGGCTCCCTCCTAGATGCACAAAACAGAAAAAGAAGGAAAGCTGAGGGCGTGCAAATGTTCATGAAACGCTTGGCACCCGGAGTTTGGCAACATTTATAATTTCATAATTGTCAACTACTTCCTAAGGACATAAGATAGAAATGCTAATTTAATTTAATTATTTGTTAAACAGAACACATTTGAAATGAGAAGCGCCAACAGTGAGCTTAATGGTCCTTGAGCCTTTGGGCCCTGGAGTTGCCGGTATCAACGACACCGAGCACGCAGATTAAAGAAGAAATAAACAGAAATACGTGTTTTTACACTCACTGAGAAATTCGTTTTCTTCATCAAAGTGATACTTATTCAAGACGTTTTTAAAGACTTCAGGGGAGTCTGGTGTGACGGCGGATGCTTTCTCGCGGACAGAACCGCCGGGCTCAAGCAGGCTTGGCTGATTCCAGTGATGTTCGAGCTGCTGTCTCTACTTTTCATCATCCCCACAGAGGGGAGTCCGACTTCTTAAAACCAAGTGCCTTTGTTTCCTCCCATGACTCTATTGCTTTCTTATTCTTGATTTTGCTTGAAATTGCACAGGGGTGAAAACTAGCAAAACAGATAACACATTCAAGGGAGAGAAGGATTCGAGGTATCTCGACACGGGGCTTTATCCTCTATATTTAAGCCCCAAGATGGTTTTACATCCTGCCAATGCACGTATGTGAAAGTGCGCTACTGGAATTACATATCGTCCCATTATTTTTTTCTTCAAAAACGCAGAAAGGTGGCTCTATGTTTGTAGCGCTGCTTTTGTCCCAGAAACGATGCTTGCTATCTTGATATCTGATAAGGTACTTTTGTTTCAACCAAAATAGTGGCAATTTCTGCCATTAAAAAATTATTTTTCTACCCAAGAAATACGTTGAGAGACTCATTTCTTAAGATTCACTGTTTTAATCTCTTTCAAATTATTTACCCTGAAAGGTTAGTTGGAGTGGACCAGACAGGGATTTGTGAGGAAATAAGGTAAAAATAACAAGAAAATGGAGAAACAAAAGCAAATGAAAATTAAATGCAACTGCTATAGCTTATTCATTACATTTGATAAGTTCCTTTACAGTACATAAGAGTTTTTCAAGGATCCACACATGGAAAAAAGCGTGAAATTTAAATTATGTTGTAAAATTTATTTGAAACTGAATATGTAGGCTACAGTAATTTTTATAATTATTTAATACGATGAATTTGCTAAAAATACAAATATGAGATCAATTAGCTTCAGACTGGGTAGTTAAGTTATAAATTAATTTGTGCAATGCTTCCATAGAGCTCTGCTGAGATGCTTCTGTGAAAAGCATGATGAGATCTCATTTTCGTGTATTTAAAAGTCTTTTACAGATGAGTGAATACCAGGGTACTGCCATAATCAAGACTAGATGTTACTTTATTTTTAAAAGTAAAGCATTTAAAAAGTTGTATACAATCCCTTGCAATGAGTTACTAAGTGATTTCACTTCAAAATCATGTGTTTTTGAATAGATTTTCATTTAACTAGATTATTAACCTGCAGACCATACACAGGGCTGGAACTTCCCTGGAATGGGTCATCATCACCCCTAATGAGTACTCCTCAGAACACTAGGAATCTGAGTTAATGAAATTCCCATGGTCCTTCTACTATTAACTTTGCTAGGAAGATCCATTTTACAAAAACCTTAAATGGAATTTTTTTTTTTTAATTTTCACTCCAAGTACAGAGTATATAAGCAGTGTTTTGCATTTAACAAACACTCTTTTTATTGGGGGATTTGAGGGTGGTTGGGGGCTAAAGAAAAATAGGAAAGTATTTTTCTCTTAAAGTACACACAAAATATAGAATCATGATATGGTACAATAATTATAATAATAGAAAGATTCTGTAATACAACAGAAGAGAAAATAAATCAAAGTTACCTTAAAAAGTCCCCCAAAATTCTTTAAAAAATAAATATTTAATACAAAGTCCTGAAAAATCAGATGTAGAATTTTTTTAAAAACTGATGATGGGGACTGGGCTGGAGCAATTTAATTATTGCTTAAGAGAAAATTTTAGATGTCAGTAGTAATACAAAAATTACAAAATATATTTTGGTTACCTATACAACAATGTTAACATTTTCATTTGTCACACAAGGATATTAAGAATAAATAAACCTTTTAATAGAGCATATTGTGTTAGGAGGCATTTAATTTTTTTATATATGTTTAGCATTATGAAAAATGTCTTGATGCGTTACCCATCTTTTTTTATTTTCCCTGTGGTGGTGGTAAGACTTTCTCAATGATAGATTGAAAGCTGTTTTGGGAACTTTCTGATTTAAATTAAAAGCAAAGAAGTAATGGGAGGGATATTTAGGTTAAATTAGAATTTGAGCAGTTATATAAAGTCTAAATAATTATTTTATTCTTGACTATTAAGAATATTTTCAAATATGAAGTATAGAGAGTATTACAGAGAATCCCATCATTTCACAGTGTATCATTAAGAGTTAGATCAGTGAAGCAGAATCATTAGTGATAACAAATAACAAGAGATATGTTATATGGTTTTCACCTTATATAACTGATAATGTTTACAAAGTGATAAAGTAGACGTTTGTAATTGTGCCCGTGGGGTTGGGCCTGAAAGTAGAAGAACTGGGGGGACACGCAGGTACAGTACAGGGAGCAAGGTCACCTTCACCTTGGCATCTGCATCAGTCCTGCGGCCTCTGATCTGCACCTTCGGCTCTTGCTCACTGAGCTGACCTGCACCTGGGCCAGGAGGAGAAGACGATGCCTCCGGCAGGAGCTGGCATGCAGCGGGTACAGCTGCTGCCAGTGCACACAGGAGACCAAGAGATGGTGACTGCAGCCCCCAGCACTGTGCAGCCCCCAGCGACCTTCCAAGGCGAAAGGCGCTCTCCCTATCTGCTTTCTGCTGTCCAGATTTGGCTCTCGGTGACGCCTCTTGCTCACACAAACCCGAACTGTGAAAGAGAAACAATTCTGAAAACATCGTATACGTGAAAATGACACGGATCCCCTTGGTATCGTGAAGTGCGGGGATTTTGCCAGTATTGGTTATTCTTCCCTTCCCTTCCACTTTTATTTCCTTTTTCTACTTTGTCAGATATTTAAAAGTGGACCCTAGATTCATGAATTCTTAATTTCACATCGTTAAATACATCAATATGCATGTCTATTCCATAAGGACTTTTTGATAGCTTCTTGCTTGTAGTGTAAGAGAGTACAAAGTAAATTTTGCTTCTTTCTTGTGCCAAGTCTGGAACTAGCCACTTCTTGAGGGAGTTCTTGCTTGTTTTACTGGGAGATGGTGATGTGAGAGCAAATCTTTCAGCAAGGTACTCACTGTGTTGAATGGCCATTGCTTGTAAGCTTTTTAAATAGAGCCAAGAAATTCGAAATTCCAGAAGACCATATGTTTACTCCATTTTCAAATAAAATTGAAGAACACAGAATTCCCTCTCAACTTCTTTGCTTTTATAATCTCTTTTCTCTCGTGTTGAAAATCTTGATTATTAAAGATAACAGTTTAATTACTTTTCCTACCGTATACCAGTGATGATTTCAAATGAAATGATGCTGACATAACTACTGAGACTAAAAAGAGTAAGTGGAGTTTCAGATGCCTGCTAATTTTTCTTTTTTGTCCTTGAACTATGTCACTCTAGAACAGAGAGTTAGAATTATTTCAAAGCCATTAGAAGTCACTATTTTCTGTGGTTATGCTGAAAGGTAGCACATGGTTGATTTTGTTTCAGTATGTATTCAAATTTTAACGATTACTTTTATTTTTCCTTCAGCATTTTTTAAGTGATAAAAAGCTTACGAATTCCTAAATCAATAGTGTAGAAGAAAAATGTTGCCGTCATGCCGTTTACCTGCGCTGCTCTCTTCCCTGCTCTATATTGGCCTCACCTTATTACCTGGGCTTAGCCTCTCATTGTTCTGTGTACCTATTTATATTTAAGGAAAGCCATGTAGAACTTTCAATAAAGAAATAATACATTAAGATTTGTAGTTTACAGTGATCTTGCCTCAGACTGAAAATGAAGAAAAGGAAAGATACAAATAATGGAAAGAAATTACCCAGCTACAGGAATAATGCTGGTAAACTAAAGCAGAAGTTCTGGAGGAAGACTAGAGTTCAGAATGGAGAACATTCGAGAAGGATAATGAGTCTTTTTCATCACCAAATACTCACGGGTTACAAGGAAAGAGAAAATAAATACTGCACTATTCCACATATACGCGGTTTCTAAAATAGTCAAATTTATAGAATCACAAAGTGGAATGGTGGTTGCCAGGATTGGTGGGGAGGGGCAACAGGGAGGCACTAACCAGAGGGCATCGCTCCAGGGAGGCAGGGTGAGTAAGGACTAGAGCGCTCTATACAACCCACACCAAGAGGCAAAGATTCTGCACCATCCTCTTGTTACAATTTTGCGAAGACTGTAGCTCTCATGTTGTGTTCCCACTACCAAAAAAAAATATATATATATATATATATATTTTTTTAAATAAAGAGACAAAGAGAAAGGAAAAAGATAGTGAGCTGGGTTCAAAATGTAGGAGGAAGGCCTGGAAAAAAATAATAGCTCACTTAGTGCTCAGTCTGGTGCTTGCTCTGAACATCCTTACTTAGTAAGACAAGCTGGAGAGAGGCTGGGATTCAAATTAGGGGCTTGAAGGTGACGTTGTTGAAGGTCGATTGCAAGCAAAATTCCTGGTGTGATCAACTGGCAAAACAATAAAATGCTTGTGAGACGAATTTTCCATTAAAAAATAAAAATCACTGACTCCCATGGAGGGTGGATAGATATGCTTAAAACTCACCTTACAACTGAACCATTTAGAACTCAGTCGCTGCTTTCGGACCCTAAATCTAAGTATCTGTGAATATTGAAGGGCCGATCTTGACGTTAGACGGAAAGCCCCCAGTATGAGAAGGAGGCGACACACTGTGGCCGGCTGTGGTGGCAGCCTGCTCGGCAGCACTCAAGGAAGGCAGTCACGGCAGCCACAGTGCGGGAACAGGGTGATGCCACCCTGCCGGGCAAGCACACACAGCTAATGATGTGCAAAGAGGATCAGAAAGCCCTTCACAGAAGTACAAACGGCCAATAAATACATGAAGAAAGGCTCAAGAGAGCTGGGCACTAGAGAAATGCAAATAAAAACAACACTGAAGTTCCACCTTAGTCCAGAAAGAATGGCCATCATCAAATAATAACAAAAGCTGGTGGGGCTGTGGAGAAAAGGAGCCCTGCCACATTGTTGATAAGAATGTAAACTACTACAACCTCTATGGAAATCAGTATGGAAATTCCTCAAAAACTAAA
This sequence comes from Hystrix cristata, assembly GCA_004026905.1. Taxonomy (NCBI): domain Eukaryota; kingdom Metazoa; phylum Chordata; class Mammalia; order Rodentia; family Hystricidae; genus Hystrix; species Hystrix cristata. The sequence goes on along the minus strand of PVJO010008900.1, from coordinate 4,539 downwards.
ACTAGAAATGCCATTTGACCTGGCTATTCTCCTTCTGGATATCTTCCCAAAAGAGTTAAAGACCTCATATTACAGTGATCCATGTATGCCCATGTTCACAGCAGCACAACTCATAATACCTAAATCTTGGAAGCAGCCTATAGGTCCGCTAACAGACAAGTGGATAAAGATATTACACTCTTTACACAGGGTGGAGTATTTGCCATGAAAGGATAAACTTGAGTTATTTGTGGGAAAACGGCTGCACCTTGTCATCATAATGTTATGTGAAATAAACCAGACATCCATGACTAAGTACTACATGCTTTCTTTTTTTTTTTTGTTTTTGTTTTTGTTTTTGTTTTGTTTTTTTGCACTGGGGATCCAACTCAGGGCCTTGTGTTTGCAAGGCAAGCACTCTTACCACTGAGCTAAATCCCCAGCCCCTTTCTTTTGTATGAGAAACCCAAATTATAAACAAAAAGCAAAATAAAAGATAAAAAGAAGAGATCTTTCTCAAAAGGAAAGGAGATCAAGAGAAGGAGGGAGGGAAGAGAGGAAGAAAAGGGAATAAAAGAAGGAATTGAGATGTGTCGTGAACATGTAGCAACTCTACACAAGGAATGTAAACATTAAGTACTACAAATAATGGACTAATAAAAAATGTCTTGAAAGTCCTAAAAGGGTAAGGTTCTCAGACAGAAGTGGTAATGAACGGTTCTAACGCTGCAAAATTTAATCAAATAAAGATGATAACTGTGCATTCATTTATTCATTAAGAAGTGATGTTTGAACTGTTTTGACGGAGTGAAGGAAGAATGTCACATCATGTCGTAGTAAAGGGACTTGGCTGGGAAAGACAGAAACAAAAAGCACTGTAGCTAAAAGAGGGTGTAGAGAGGAGGGAGAAATTTGTTTTTCCAAGAGAATAGAACACACAGCATGAGGGGAAGAGGGAAGTGAGGGAGAGATTCTGATGATTCAGGGGAGATGACACTTGGTGTGACATTTGAAACTTAGCTCGCGGGGGCTTTTCCCGCTTTTACACCACACACACGCACACACACACACACACACACACACACTCATTCCCGAGAGACTCAGGAGCCTTTTCAAAGAGCCACGTCTTCCTGAAGAGATGACTTACATTTCCTACGCAAATCTACATTCCCACACCACTGTCTTCCTTTCGCTGTTGCTCTACAGTCCCCACCATCCCTTTATCTCCGTTCCTTCCTTTCCTCCCTCTCTCTCCCTCGACTCCTCTTCTCCACACCATTAATGCTATAACACAGAGACCAGCACTTCTTGCTCCTTGGGTGAGTTCTCCGTTCTGAAAGTTCACGCTCATGCATCTCCATCCTAATCCCTAAGTGACGCTTTCTGGATTTGGAGGCCTTCAGAAGGTTTGCTCAGGAGGGCACTGTTCTCAGGAACAAGATTTGTGCCTTATAAGAAGCAATACCACAATAAAACACCACTCACTCCCTTCCACCCTGGGAGAATATAGCAAGGCAGCCTCCAGGAGCCAGAAGGCCGAGCCCCGTCACACACCAAACCTGAGGCCCCGTCTCTGGAACTGTGAGAAATAAACTGCTTTTCATAAGCTGCTCGGTTTACAGTGTTTTCTCACAGTAGCTCAGCTAGATTAAGAGAATGGAACCATGTAAGAAATTTAAAAATATAAAATAAAATAAAAGGTGGGATGCAAAACTCCTGCAGTACACCAGATTCTAAAAAATAAAACCTATGTGATTTACAATTTTGAAAAAATGAAATACAGATGTTGGATATTTAGATGCTTTCAAAGCAAAGAAAAACTAAAATTCTGATTTCAAAGCACTTTTGGTGAGTTAAATGTTGTATTGACTAAGGAAGGAAATGACTGTCACTTTTCTAATCTACATGTGAATAGCGATACTGTCGGCTCCAATCCTTGCCTTTCAATATCTGAGGCATGCGCATTTTCCTCGCTTCTAAAACTTCTCTATTGAAACTTTCTCACATTCATCTCTACTATTAACTTACTTCAGTAGTTTGGAACTGTGCACTTGTGTAGGGCCTCATGAAATTAAACACAAGCATTCTTCGTCAAAATTACACAGTTATTTCAATATTTAATAGATTCAGGACATTTTTCAGTAGCTCTTTGCTGTCACTGAACTGGTACTTTTTGAGGCAATAAGGAATATCCCTGAATGCAAAGAGATGCACATTTTATCTGCCTCTCTCAGGATGACTTCGGACTCTGATCCACCAATTTTTACTGGCAAACTTGTGTTGCAGGTGTTCAAATCTGTACCATTTCCAGCAAAGTGGCACTAGACCCGTGTCAAATAAAGAGCATTTTCCATTTCTAAAACAAAACCACAGACAATGTTTGGCATCTTTAATCCATGTCAAGTGTCTACATAAAAATTGGGGAATTATACTCTTAGTGATAAGTAGATATACAACATAAGGCTATTGTATTAATTGAAGATTAATTTGCCTCCCCTTTCTTAAATAGGCACATGTTAAATCTAAACACAATTTGAATGCTATTACTGAAATGCAAAAAAATAATAGCCCAGAGAATGATGCTTTTTACCAGTCCACTCTCACTGATCAGACCTTCTTGCCCAGTCACACCTCAACAAGTCTATTTTTCATCAAACCTACATGTAAAAAGGACAGATTTCTTCAAGCCTCTGGCTCCCATGTCCTATAAAATTTTGATTAAATAAATCAGTTTTGCTTTTGTTGTGCTATCTTTGGCTGCAGAGTGCCAGCTGGACCCTTAATAATGAGGGGCGGAGCGCCACACCTTTCTGCCCTGCAGTTAGCATAATGAGGGACAGCAAAATGCAGTTTCTACAGGATTACGGATTTCTCTAGATTTGGTCTAAACTTACACTCAGCAGAATTTATTTTCAGGTAGCATAAAAAACAGTGAAAATGTCACAGTGCTTCAGCTGAATGACTTACCTGAATCCCTGAATTATAAATGTAAAGACCAGTGGAGAAGGGACATATTAGATTTGGGATTGATACAACAATTAGCACATCCTACATCATTATTTTATAAGCATTAATTTTGCCAAGTTAAGGATTAATTTTGGTAATGTTGTCAACATTATATATTCTCTTTAGCTATTCCGTTGATCAATGTTAGCTGAGGAAATAATTTTAAAATCCTTTTTACCACGTAGAAATGAAGTATGTGATGCCAGGAACAGGAAGAATGTGTCCACCACCATTTCAGAATGATTAAAATATTCCCTCACCACGTATTAGCCTGCTTGCCTCACTGAATTTCTGGCGTATAATTAGTAGAATTTATGGATAGTCACATGATATATAAAATTGGAACTAATATAATTAGCACATCTTTTTGAAATATGCCTATTCTTCTTTTTGAAGCATTGAAATACACTTACATTTAAGAAGATTAAATTAAAATAAGGACTTGAATGTATAATAGATATTGTGAACTAGGCAGAAAATGTTCAATGGGAAGGGGAACTAGTAAGGGGGGAGGACGAGAGGAAAGAAGGAAAAAGAAAAAAGAGAATGGAAGGAAAAATGGAAATGAAGCTTTTGTAAATAAGGAGGGGATGAGGGGTTGAAGAGAAGGGAGGAGAATGGGAAAAAAAGAATCAAGATATATCATGACAGGTACAAATTCCCTACGATGAATGTCTTCATTATGTATATCTAATATGTACCAATAAAATTAATTTTAAACAAGATTAAAGTTAATCACACTTTCTTAAACAACTACTATGCACCACTGAAAAATGAAAGTGTTTTATATGCATTATATCAGTGCTCACAGGGACCACTTGAGGCAGGTACCGCGTTATGGAGGAAGGCAAGGCAGAGAACTATTTAGTCTGCAATGACTGTGCATTTAGTGATGAAGCTGGAAGTCTAACCAGGACCCGCCCTGAGCCCGCAGTTGCTGCTCTGCACATACCCTGCCTCACACCAGGCACAGGAGAACAGCGGCTCTCGAGCCCACACGATCCTCCATTACTGCTGCCGTGTTGTGTTTTTCTCATTTATGTGTTTTGCTGGGATGTATGTTGGACAAGATGGCAGATAAGCCCAGTCTAGATCATGCAAATTTCGCTGAGCAGCATGCGTCGACCAGCAAGCTGGGCAGTGCGGACCGCAGGTGAAGGAGGCCGTCTTTGCCTCTGAGACTCCTGGGGTCAGCAGGGAGAGCACTATGGATACGATCCATTATAAACTCACACTATGAAATAATCCTACACTCATGACTGAGCACTTGGAATGTAAAAATTTACTATCCCATTTTCCTTCATTTGTTTACTTATGTATTAATTCGTTCTAATGTTCATTGTGCTCATTCTTTGTGCTAAACACTTCTGAGCAGTAAAACATTGATTAAAATAGACAAAACCAATTTTCATACAAACCTAACAGATTAGTGGAGAAGAAATATATTTTAAAAGTTATACTCATTAAATTTATACAGCTTGAAAGAAGTGCTAAGAGTGAACATTAAATAATATAATGAGAAATTATGATAGATTGCCTTAGCATTGGAATTTC